>NDGM011193508.1:0-10230 GCA_002564305.1 Octomys mimax | reverse complement strand
CAAGCGCGTGTGCGAGGAAATCGCCATCATCCCCAGCAAGAAGCTCCGCAACAAGATAGCAGGGTGAGTGGGCGGACGGGGGCCGGGGTCTACGCCTGCTCACCGCTCGCCAGGGCGGCTTAAGGTTGCTGTCTCACCCGCGGTGCTACCGAGTCTGAAAGGCCGAAGTCTGGTCGCTGGTCTTACAGCCTGGCTCCTCCTTGTCAGATTTAGCACTTTTATTTCTTTGCGATTCCTCCAAAAACTAACAGGGATATACTGTGGAAAGTTAATGAATGTATGGTGACGACAAGTAGCGCCAAATTATGTCACTCGGCCGGGCGTGGTGGCACGCGCCTGTAATCCCTGCACTCAGAAGGCCAGTTTGGGCTACTTAACTGAGTTCCGAAATAGCCTAAGCTACACAGATCCTGTCCAAAAAAAAAAAAAAAAAAAACCCAGCAAATTGTGTCTGTTGTGTGGAGGCTCTGGTAAGCTTTCAAGAGAGTTTGAGTAGTGTTGAGAAAAACCGGAGAGACTGCAATGCTCAGGTAAGTAGAGATTCGGTGCGTGTACGCTGTCTCCTGATGGTGACCCTCTGTTTTTACTGTGGAAGAGAACTAAAAATTGGCATGGAAGGTTCCAGGTGTTTTGGGTACCAGGGGAGTTGATGTGTGTTCTCCCTGTTTTCCTTGGACATGTGACCTGCAGCTATGTCACACATCTGATGAAGCGGATACAGAGGGGCCCTGTGCGGGGTATTTCCATCAAGTTGCAGGAGGAGGAGAGAGAAAGGAGAGATAATTACGTCCCTGAGGTAAACTTTCTGGATCTTCAGCTTCCAAAAGGATTTTACTTGTGCCTGGGAAGGGCTGCTGAACACACACACATACACAACCTAGCTGTAGGTCCGTGTAGTCTGACCGACCGAGTTAAGTCCATTCATCTGCAATTCTTCATGATGTTTGGTGGGTGCTGTCTTGTTCTGGTTTTGTTAACCTGCCCCAACAGTGTTCTGAAGTGTAAGCATAGGCTTAGGTTTTCAGAACACTGTGTAGGAACAAAGCCATGACAGCTCCCGGGGCCTGGTGTCACCATAAAATACATGCTGTTGCTCACCTTGTGAGAGCCTAAACTCCACCCCACCCTCTCTGGAGCATAATTCCTGGTTCATGTTTTGGGCCTTCCTAGGTCTCTGCCTTGGATCAGGAAATCATTGAAGTAGATCCTGACACTAAAGAAATGCTGAAGCTTTTGGTGAGTATGTGCTGGATCCTCTGGTCAAGATCTCTGGGGGGTTATCTCTTAACACTGGCAGCTGTCACTATTGTCAAGGCCAAGGCTGCTCAAATGCTGAAGGGCAGAGCTTGGAATCCCGTGTGCACTGCTTTTAAAATGGAATCGGGTAGTTATTGAAGCTTCCTGCCTTGAGGTTACTTGGCCACAGGATAATAGTGCCTACATCCAGTGTCTGCTTCTGTGGCATCTAGGACCATCCATGCTATCCTGTTTCCTCTGATTGTCTTAGGTTCTGTGGCTGCTTCCTTGTGTGTTGTGTCTTGTTTTGACCGTGGCTGTGCATTTTCCCTGTGCCTGGTCTGGAGACTGCCTATGGTCTCAGTGCAGATCCACACCCAGTGCCATTTAGGTGGCTTTGCTTTGGGGGAGTCTGAGGCTGTTTCTCTTTTGATGTGGTAAAAGTTATGAGCTTCAAAGTTAGCATGTTTGTCATAATTTTGAGCTATTTCATTAAGTTGTGTAAAAGATGAAGAACAAAATGAACTCCTGCCTATTTGGATGGACCTGTCACCCAGCTTGAGAAAAATAGTTCAGTTGAACGTTGTATGGGCTATTTTTTCTCTCTGAAATAGCCACTGTTGTGAGTACAGCTTGTGTATTGGTTGGTAGGCTTTTGGGTACTCTGGGAATTCAGGGCCTCTTACATGGTAGGTGAACACTGCACCATTGGGCTACATCTCTTATGTTCGTTAAATTTTGTTTTGAGATGAGGTTTCACTAAGACAAGCCACATTTGGTTTTACCCTCCCTGTGTGGTGCTGGTAGGACTTAAGTGATCCCAGAGGCTGATGCTGCAGGAGAGGCAACACTGGATCAGACTCCCAGTATCCTAGGCCAGTGGTGGCAAACCTATGGCATCTGTGTTACTGTGTTTTTAAGAAAAAGATGTGAAGATACAGGTTTTTTCTAAACAAAAAATGTTAGGTTAAATTTGCATTGTTGGCACTTAGGGGAGAATAGGTGGGTTTGGGGTCACAGTTCAGTCTCTGAAAGGCTGTCACTGGCATATCGGTGTGCATGAATTTAGGCCCTGCTCACTGATTTGAGTTAATTTAGACGTACAGCGTATATCCTTAAGTTGTTAAAGAGTATTGTTTGTGTGACTTTAAAAGCTGCTTCGCAGTAAAGCTACTGTTTTTCCAGAATGTTTTTTAGTCCACAGTTGGCTGAGTGAGTCCATGGCTATGGCACAGGGGGGATAACTGTTCTCTGAGACAGTGGGATTTGTCATAGAGGGTATTTGGCAGGTGGGTGCAGCTTTTAGTTTTTATCAGATAAGGTCTCACTATGTAGTTTAGGCTGACCTTAAGCTTGAAGTGATCTCCTGCCTCAGCGTTGTAAGTGCTGAGTTAGAGGTGTGAACCACCATGCCTGGTATCATGTGGATCAAGTTTGGAAACTGCTGTACACCAGTAAGGTACTAGGTGCCCCTTGTAACAGCACTCTGGGAGCTGGGCCAGGAGGAACCTGTTTCTAACCCAGCCTCAGTGACTTGGTAGGGTTGTGTCTCACTCACCAGACTTTAAAATTTGTTGTAAAAACGGGAAGCTGGGGGTGTAGTTAGTGTGAAGGTTCCAGGTTCATCCCCAGCACTGCTGGAAAGGGGTATTGCTGATGCTGAGCCCACCATGATGCCAGGCTGCTGGCAGCTACAGAGCTTGGCCTGCACAGCTGACTCTGCATCCATTCTGTTGCAGGACTTCGGCAGCCTCTCCAACCTGCAGGTCACACAGCCTACCGTCGGGATGAATTTCAAAACACCACGTGGAGCTGTTTGAATCTTTTTGCTGTGCTGTAATGTCAATAAATTTGGGACAGTGGTTTTGCTTGTGTTGTTGGGGTATGAGATGGCACAGCAGGGGCCTGCTGGCCTGGGAGGACTGGGTTCCATGGGCCACATTGTGCCAGAGTGGGCTGGTGAGTTTTGGATTAGTGGTTTTGGAGGTCTTGGTTGGGATTTTTTGGCACTGGAGGATGCTATTTTTTTCCTCCTGTATTTTAGGGAAGGGTCTACAGGGTGTTCAGGGTCTTACTATCAGGTCAGACTTGTAGTGATTCTCCTGTTTACAGCCTCCCAAGAACTGGGATTACAGGCATGGTCACCACGCCCAGTCTCAATTGCCCTCACAGCATCTCCCAGGCCCCTGTGCCTGCTTGCAGGTGCTTTAATCTGCTGGGATATTTGGCCAGCTGGGCACTAGGGGATGAAATCCACAGGTGCTGTGCTACCTAGCTACGTCTTCGCCCTATCTTTCAGTCTCCTCCAAGTTGCTCAGGCAGGACTTGAACTTAATCATCCTAGTACTCTGCTGCCACAGCCAGCTCCCAGGAGTGGGGCAGGAGGACCAGGCTGTGCAAGTATATTTGTAGCAAGGCTTTGATAGAATTCTAAATAGCAAAGTTGCAGCAATCCTGGCTGCTCAGTTTGTCCTGTCAGCTACCATGCTCCTGTTACGTCCACATACATAGCAGAGCCCAAGTTGGAGATGCACTGATGACCCCAGTGCTTGGCACAGAGCAGTCCTTGAAATCATGAAATATAACATTGATACAATACTTAAATTTCTGGTCCATTGTGTCCCTTCAGCCTCCCTTTTAGCATGACTGATGTCAAAGTTTAGAGAATAATGGGCTGATTGTTTTGTAGAATTTCCTTTAATCCAGACATACTTGATGTTTTCTCACATAAAAGTTGCTCATGATCGTACATATATGTAATCCTGGTCCAGCAGGATGGTGGAGGATCTCTTTGAGTTGGAGGCCAGCCAAAATTACATAGTCCCTGTCACAAAAAACTTTTGACAGAGACTTGCTATGTAGCCTAGGCTCCCTCAAACTTGCTTTGATACCCGCCTCAGCCTCCAGAGTACTGGGATCACAGGGCTGTGCCACCACGCTGGGTACCCAATTTCTGTAGTCTGAAGGAATCTAAAAAGCACACCTATTTTTTGGTGCAAGGCACATGTTCAGAGATGCAGGTTTCACCTTGTCATGTGTGTGGGATTTACTTTGAACGTTCAGGTAAGAGTTTACCTTCTCCACTGTATATTTACTGATTGGTAAAACATGAGGTGTTTTATTGGCAGCACTGAGATGGAGCCCTGCACTCAGCTGTATCTCCAGCCCTGTTTTTGAGGCTGTCTCACCAGGTTACCCAGGTTGACATCAAACTTTGGGTCTTCCTGCCTCAGTTTCCTGAGTAGATGGGATTATAGCCCATGTAAGATGCTTGGAGGCCAAGTAGCTTAACTGGCCACCAGCTTTTTTTCCATAGGGAGTTGCCATCCATTGCTACTCTGAAGCCAGGCCTTGGAGTTGTGTCCAGCAGTGAGGCTGAGCTGCCAGACTCAGGTATTTGCAGCTGACGCGAGTGTGAGAAGGGTGCATGCTTGTCAAGTGCCCAGGTGTTTTAAATACTTAATGGAAGCCATGCATGGTGGCACCTACTTGTGGTTCTAGCTGTTGGGGAAGCTGAGGCAGGATTGCAAATTCTAACCTTGCCTGGCCAGTTGAGCAAAACACTATCAAAAAAGGAAACTACATGGGGTGCGGACCTGGGTCAGCCTCCAGGGCAAGACCCTGGACCTTGTACCCTGAAGGCTATAAAATGCTAGTAAACTCCAGGAGCTAAGGTAGGTTTTGTTTTTTCCTGTATTGATCATAGTTATTTTCAGCAAACATTTAAGATGAAGTGGATTGGAAAAATCCCACTTCCTATCAGGTGCTCGGTATACACATGTAATCTCAGCTACTTAGGAGACTGAGGTAGGAAGATTGCAAGTTCAGGCAGGTCTCCAAATTAAGGAGGTCCTCGAATATAAGGCCTTGAGTTCCCTTAACTTAGAAAAAAATGGAAATTCACTTTTCAGGGTCCATAAAGCTAGTTGTGTTGGAATCCTAGAGCTATGGGTGTGCACTCACAGGAACAGAAACAAGAGTGGTGAGCGATGGACTCTGAACGTGGTGCTTTTGATCTGGGTGGCTTGGGCTGGCTCAGCAAGGAAAGTCTGCAATTGGCGAGCTCGTTTCTGGGCAAGACCTCTATGCACAGAAGAAAATGGCAAGCTGATCCCCTCGGAGGACACCTAGCTGAGAGCCAGAGGACCAATGTCAACAGCCAGTTGAGGGAAGGAGATGATTCTGAGTGGGTTTTCTTGGCACTCAACGTCACCAGGGCCTGGTGTGGTGCAGGCATGTGATTTCAGGAGGCTGAGGCAGGAAGATCATGGCAAATTCAAGGTCAAGCTTGGATACATGATGAGATCCTGTCTCAAGAAGAAGGAAAAAAAAAACATACCCAAAGAACTCATTACTTAAAGTCAATGTGTACTGTGAAGAGACTAATGGCTCTGAACAGTCTTCATAGAATAGCTTTGGGTGAGAACACTGTCAGGAGGGTAAATTACCCTTGTCACCTGGACTGGGGTTGGCTGAGTGAACTTTATAACTGGATGTAAAAATGTGTATGTAAAAGGCTCTTGGAGAAGCTGTAAGGTGTTCTGCACCTACAGCTATTACATTATTCTCCAGCAGTGTTTCATGGAAAATATGTAAATCAGTGTGTTATGTGTGGTACTGGAGCTTAAACCCAGGGCCTAGGCACTGTGCTATATTCCCCACCCTTTTAGAATTCTGAGACAGGTTGCCTACCTCAGCCACCCAGAGTAGTGGGATTTCTTTCTGTGATGTTTTGTAGTTTGTTGTGCATGAATCTTACAGTTAATTCATTCCTGTGTATTTTTACTCACCTTGATGTAATTATAAATTGTTTTCTTAATTTTCTGATAATTTGTAGTGTATAGAAATACATAGGGACATACCACAATCAAGAAATACACCATCTGCTTAGGCAGATGCAGGGACTGGGGCTCGATCCCCAGCATGCTGTGCTGGCCCTCCCCCTAGGGCATGCTGAGATGGCAATTGAGACTGGGCGTGGTGGGGGTGCCTGTAATCCCAGTACTTGGGAGCCTGAGAAAAACAAAGGTTACCACAAGTCTGATCTGTGTAGTGAAACCCTGTAGACTCTACTAAAATACATAAAAATAAAACATGATTTTTTAATTTTCCTTTTTTTAGTTTTAGTAGAATGTGGTGGCACAGGCATATAATTTTAGAACTTGGAAGGCTGAAGCAGAATACAAGTTTTGTCCAGCAAGACCCCCATCTTAAAGACAAAAAGACCTCAAGGTTTAAAAAGATAATTGTAGTGTAATGCTGGTTATTCTGACTTTCAAGCAAGGCCCCCTGGCATCCATACCTGCGTCCATTCCAGGACTGTGCCCAAGCCTGGACTGCGCTGTTGGCCACATCTGTAATGAGGTCGGCTCCCAGGTCATCTGCTAGGACTTCATAGCCATGAACAGATGGGTAGATGTTTAGAAAGCTAACAGCGATCTGTGCTCTGAGAACCCCTCACTGTGGGCAGCATAGCGGTGAGGCTGCTGCTCTGCAGGGTGGCCAGGGCCACAGCTGGCTGCACCCGCTTCTTAGCTGGCTCCTCACTGTCTCAGCAGCACTCAAGACTGGGCAGAACTTGTCCTGGCCAATCATCCAGGCTGTGCAGCATCTTCCTTTGGTCCCCACCTTGCTTTGCTGGGCACAGCGACCCTCTGGGAGGGACCTGGCCCCCCCTGGTCCTTAGGGCTCACACACGGAACACAGCCATAGGTGTGCAACTGATTTTATGTAGCCCTCTTGTACCCTGTGATCTTATTGTATTTTAAAACTTTGTTCATTTATTTGCAATACTGAAATTGAGCTGAGAGCCCTTGCACTGAGCTATATACCCAGCCCTTTTTAATTTATTTTCTGACAGGACCTCATGATGTCACTAAGTTGCTCAGGAGCTTGCTTCCAATTTATAATCCTGTCTCAGCCTCCCAGAATACCAGAATTACAGGTGTGTGCTACCAACAGTGATTTCTGTAATCTTGCTATACTGACTAAGCATTTCTCAAAACATGTCGGCTATTATAGTGAGCCCTTCCTGGTCCTTGTCTTGAGAAGTTTATATTTGTAATCCCATGCTAAATTGCTGGAATCCAAGTGAGTTAATTCCAATTTGCAATACCCAGTGCAACCCACAGCAAGAATAAAGACACTAAGGCATATCTGTAGTTTTGAGGAGCCAAGGGGTCCTAAGTCCAGCCATGATGGCTAACCAGAACAAAGGTCTTGACCTTGAGGCTGAACCTCGGTACTGTTCATTCATAAAGAAAGGAGTGATGCGTGATTGTGAGAATGGTGGGAAGTAGGTGTGTTCCATGGCTAAGCTAGGTAGGCAACCTGAAATCACCTCTGCAGTATTCAGAGAGAAGGATATGCAGAGGGAGCAATCTGCATTACACAATTGAGATAGTATCTAATGCTTTGCGGTTGGTGCTTCAGCTCTGATGTGTGATCTTTCAAGCCCTAGGAAGTCAATCCCAGGGGACAGGATGGAGCATTGGCTCTGCCTCATCTCATCCTGGCTCACACTAGGGAGCAGCAGGTAAGGGTTCCAGGACACACACCTGCCATCCTCAAAGACTACCACCAGCACCTTGGCTGGACTGATACACATTGTTAAAGGCCCATTGAAGGAATAAGCAAAAGTCCTAGCCAGCTCTGTACATGTCAGTACATTGAAATAGGGTCAGGCTCAGCCAAAATGGAGACAACTGCTCCTCTTTCAAGGAGAGTTGCCCAGGTGTCCTCCACAGACTCTTAAGGTTGTCTGTATGAAAGATGGTCCTCTGCAAGTACAGTTTTGGCTTTTCCTTCCTGATCTGGATATCTTTCGCTTTCCCTGCCTAACTTGCGAAGTAGAAGAGGTTAGAGCCACACCCCTGTCTTGTTCCTGATTTAAGGGACCATCACAGCAAGTAGGTCAGCAATAGGGGCCCTTGTTTGTTGGTTTTTTGTTGTGTGGGGGTTGAACCCAGGGCCTTCATAGAGCTGCATGCTCAGTGCATTTTTTTAATCTTTTGAGACGGTCTTGTTAAATTGCCCATGTTGGCCTCAAACTTGTGTACTGGGATCACAGGCCTGTGCCACTGTAACTGACTCCCTGTAGGCTTCTGTAGATGCCCTCAATAGAAAAATTCCCTTCTGTTGTAGTTTGTGATTATAAGGAGGTCTTGAATAATTATTTTAATCATGAAAGTACTGAATTTTGTCAAATTGTTTCTGGCACCTGTTGATACAGTAAGTGGTTTTGTTCTTTTATTCCTCAGTACAGTTGCATTAGCCAGCTTTGTCTATCACAAATACCTGAGCTGATCAGATTAGATGGAGGAAAGGGTTATTTGGCCTGCAGTTAGGGGTTGGGGCTCAGTGGTCCCTCACTTTGGAGCCTGTGAGGAGAAAACTTGGTGGGGGCTGTGGCAGAGCAGGGAGGTGGGGGGTTCCCTCAGTCCCAGTGCCCTGAGACCTCCCAGAAGCTACAAAGTCACCCCCACACACACCTGCAGTGACATCAAACTAGGGACCACAACTTGAACCCTGGGGCTTCAGAGACACATCTGGGACTCAACCCAATGGTCCTAGCTGGCAAGCCCAACCTGCATTCCAAGATGCCCACCAGCCTGTGCTATATGATGGGCTTAAGGAAAATCTTGTGTGTGTGTGAGGCAAACTTCTGCCCAGCTACTGTAATCTGAGACCTGATCTTTTTGTTGTTGTTGTTGTTGTTTGCAGTACTGGGGATTGAACTCAGGACCTTGCATTTGCCAGGCAAGTGCTTATTCCACTGAGCTATCTCCCCAGCCCTCCTGCTATAATGTGAGATTAGCCCAGTATGGTCATTTTCTGTGTTGCTGAATTCTGTTTGCTTGTGTTTTATTTTATTTTGTTTTGTTTGAGACAGGGTCTTGCTATGTAGCTCAGGCTGGTCTTGAACTGACTGTAAACTCAGGCTGGCCTTGAATTTTGGGAGATTCTACTGCCACAGCCTTCCAAGATTTGGAACTATAAATGTGCAACACCAAGTCCAGCTGTTTGTTTGTATATTGTAGAGTTTTTTATGTCAGTACTTACTAGATATAATGGTTTAATTTTTATGATATCTTTATGTCTTTTTGTAGTGGCATAACACTGGTCTCACAAATTGGTTTGGAGGTGTTTCCTCTTCTGTCTCATGAAAATCTCAGGGATGACTGGTGTTAATTCCTATTTTCAGGGCCGGCCAAATAGTTCAGTGGATTAAAATGCTTGCAAGCAAGAGCAGGAGCCAGGGATTTGATCCCCAGGCCTGTTGTGCCAGCCCTGCCTCCAGGGTGCCCTGAGACAGCAATTGAGATTGGGCATGGTGGTGCATGCCTGTAATCCCAGCACTTGGGAGGCTGTAAACAGGAGAATCACTACAAGCCTGATCTAGTAGTGAGACCCTGAACACCCTGTAGACCCTTCCCTAAAAAAATACAGAAAGAAAAAAAAAAGAAAATTCTGTTTTCGATATTTGGTAGAAATCAGTGGTAGGGGCTGGGATATAGCTCAGGGACACAGCACCTTCCTGGGAAGTGCTGGAATTCGATTTCTAGTTTCAAAAAGAAAGAAATGAATGGTAAAGCTAACTGGTCCTAGGGTTTAGTGGTAAAGTATGTAAATAGTACTATCACCTCTATTTGTTACAGGTGTATTGTTTTGTGTTTCTTGTCGATTCTCTTCTATTAATTGGGAATTTCTATTTTTATTTTCACCTGGGTTATCCAACATGTAGTCATATAATTATTCATGGTATTTCCTGATACTCTTCCTTATTTTTGTAAGGTTGGCTGTGATGGCTTCTATTTTATTCATGGTTTTGGCAGTGTAAATCCTCTATTAGTCAACCTCAACATTTGTTGATTTGTTCTTCAAAGAACCAACTTTTGGTTCTGTTAGGTTCTCTTTAAATTTTTATTTTAGGACCACCGCCGCGCCCCCGCTCCGCTCGTCTGCTGCGCCTCGGAGCTAAGGTTCAACAGTCAA
>NDGM011193506.1:0-10582 GCA_002564305.1 Octomys mimax | reverse complement strand
AGACACAGACAGGAAAAAATCCCCAAGAGAAGCTCATCTGGGAGGGAGTCCCATGAAACACCTAGGTAGAGACAAAATTTCCCGGCACTGATCTCCTCTGTCAGGCCTATGCATCTTTGCTAGCATGTAAAGGGTACATAACATTTAGCCTAAAGGGGGGGGCGGGCTTGACACCAACTGAGCGTCTCATCGTCACATTTCCTTTGCTGTCCAAACCCTGAAATGACTCCCTCATTTTCTTAACAGCAAGAAGAGAGAAAACCAAGAGTACTTTTCTTATCACTCTTCCCTTCAAAACCAGCCAGCCAAGGGGACATTAATGGGGCCAGAGAGCAAGCTTCCAGCCCATCAGAGTATTGTGATACTTTGGGTCACAAGAAAGGCCTTGTTCCCGACTGGGGTGGACTCAAAGCCTTCCTCCCTCTCCTTTCAGGGGTACAGGAAGCACACTGAAGTCCACGCACCTCACGGAGCAGCAGCACAAGGGTGCAGTCCGTTAATTCCCTAAATATGAACTGGGACCCTACTACAGTGACCAGCAGTACTATTTCACGTATGCAGGGAAGAGCAGCAAACAACATTATGACAGGCAAGTATTTCACCTTCATGAGGCAAACGTGCCAGGGAGGGAGGACAGACATTCACATACGAGAAACAGTACACGATGGGACACGGTCAATTCAGCAAGGCAAGGGAGGGAATGGAGCATTTAGGGACTGGTAAGCACGTCTGAACGGTGGTCAGGGAGGCCTTCGGAGACAGTGGTCACTAAGCAGAGGCTTGAAGCCACTAAAAGAGTGAACAGCTGAGTATGGAGAGCGTGTTCTAGGTGCAGGGCACGCGTGTCTGCCTGCAGGAACGGCAAGGAGGCCGGCACTGAGGGGCACGGGAAGGCAGGAGCAGCAGGCTCATGGAGGCTTTCTGTGCGCGATAAGGGCGCTGGTGGGCTCTCACGTGAACAACTACAGCATTCTGAGCCAAGTGACAGGATTTCACTAGAGTTCTAAAATGATCACTCTGGCTGGGTATTGTGTTCAGGACAGACTGGAGGGGTAGAAAGGTGGATGCAGGAAGACCACTTTTCCTAGTCTTACGATAGCGAGTCTTAAGTAGCTATTCAACAAGTACTAATCTCTCGCCTATGAATACACACAAAAAAAGCCCACAAGATCAGGACAATAAGCGGCCAAGTAAACGGGTAGGAACCAAAGAAATGCTGGTGTTGATGAGTGCACAACCTGCTTTTCTAGTCTCTCTGCCTCCACCTGACTGTCTAACTAGAGCGATAACCTTTTCCTGCAAACCTAGTTTAAAAACACCAGAGTCTACAGGCCATCTACATTATACTGCGTACCGCACAGGGACGGGAGGCATAATGCGCGGCACCAGGATGGTGACAAACATGACAGCAGCTGCCCCTAGCAGTGTCCCCAC
The DNA here is from genome assembly GCA_002564305.1 of Octomys mimax. Taxonomy (NCBI): domain Eukaryota; kingdom Metazoa; phylum Chordata; class Mammalia; order Rodentia; family Octodontidae; genus Octomys; species Octomys mimax. Next base: position 9,148 of record NDGM011193506.1, on the reverse strand, counting down.
AGGTTTCCCAAGACAATCACACCCTTCTCTCCATTAGAACTTTCCAAAGGAGCTCCGAAATACTCCAGTCTGTGCTGCCAGGTCGGAGTTCAAAGCCTTCATGCCAGGACTCAAGGCATTTTTTCTAGGCTCCTTATCTGGAAATGTATTCCAGCCACTTGAGGCATTCCATAGCTCCTCGACTGAATCATCTGCTTCCTGTCTCAGTGCCTCCTCTGCTCCATGCTCCCCACAGCTACTCTCTATTTAAACTCAAATGGCTCGTAAAGCCCCAACTCCGAGAATGTCTGCATGGGATCAGCAAGGATTTCTTTTGTGCTATGATCTCACTATTTCCTGATCCTCAGCTCCCACTAATCCACAAGTTCTGCTATTCTTTTTCCTAACATTCTTCGTACTTCGAGGAGCTAGCACAAAGTCTAACCCAGTCATCTGCTTATGTATTTACTGAACATGTGGTACCCTCTACTGAAGAATGAGCAGGAGATAAGCAGTTGCTCAATCAATGTCTCTCTCTCTCTCTCTTTTTAATCATTTATTTATTTATTTGATATAGGAACTTGCTACACAGCTTGGATCAGAGTGAAACTCCTGTCTCAGCCTCCGTGGTGCTGGGGTTACAGGTGTGTGCCACTAGGTACCCAGGGTTCCGGGCTAGTATGGGATGCGGCACTGGGAATCGAACCCAGGTCCTTACACTTGCCAGGCAGACCCTTAGACCACTGAGCTTTCTCCCTAGCCTGCCTGTCTCTTCTTTAGGGAACAAAATTAAAGCAATGACTGAAGTCCTGAAAGGTATGAGTAGAAGAATGAAGGCAGATTATCCACTCAGTCTTGGGCCTCAAACTGCGAAGATAGCTGGAGGTTGCAGTGAGGTTTCTCAGGGTTATAACCTTTCTGTAGCTGCTCAAGTTCTTCCACTGTCAATGTGGATGGAGGACAAAGGTGCTCGAACCAGTTCCTGCCTGCTCTCCAAATCAGAAAAAGTCAAAAGAAAAGCTTTTCTCAAATGTCTCCTTTTCTGACTTCTCCTGCCTCTTACATATATAGGCAAGATTCTAGCAGTTGATCTGCCAAAAAAAAAAAAAAAAAAAGTCACATCTTTACATAGTTTGACTCCAATGGGTTGAAAATTTACTATGATCCATAGAGCCGCCCTGCTAGCAGGTATGCAGAGCCCTCAGCCAGTCTGTAAACTACTGAACTGCGGAGCAAGCTCAGCTTTGGTAGGAATCCCAGCTATGCTGCCCCCAAGTGTGTGAATTTCAGCAAGTTACTTCATCTCTCTGGGCCTGTTTTCCTTTGCAGCAGGGAGGATAAACAGATTTATCTCACACAGCTGTACGATGATGTGCGCGTTAAACTATGTCTGAAGGAGGATTAAGTAACAAGTAAAGTAGCTGCCACTACACTCTGGATCTAAACTCTTCCCGAGGGCCAGCTGGGCTTTGACAACTGATCGGATCATGAAGGTGTTAAACCCATACATGGATTAATCCACTGAGCTCATAGCTGAATGGGCTCTTAGGAGTGGGGCCCAGAGAAAGGCAGCCACAGAGGCAGGACCTCGGGGGACCACATCTTTTCTTTGGCCTCCTCCTCCTGGATTCTTTGCCTTCTGTCACTGCTTCCTGGCTGCCAGGAGGTGAGCAGCTTGCCTCTGACATGACGGTTCCGCCTTGCCACAGACCTAAGACAATGGAGCCAGCCAACCACAGACTGCAACCAGGGGTCAAAACAAAGCTCTTCTCCTCGAAGTTGTTTTTCTCAGGCCATTTGTCACAAGGGCAACAACCTAACACAGCAGTGAGCAATCAACTTTCTCATTTCTATTCCTCTCCTTCCCCCACTAAATCTGTTTATTTTCCTTTTATAAAAATCTTTTCATTTCAGTTCCGCTTTAATCTTTCTCCAATGAGCTTTAAAATTCAAGGAATAAGCAGGGTTTCGAGTTTACCTAAACTTGAGATCTTCAAAAGCAGAAGCTGAAGGTTTGACATCAAGTTCCTTTTGAAAGTAATGCCAGGAAGTACAGGAAGAGGTGGAGAGGACAGGCAAGGGAGGGAAGGAAGCCAACTCAGGGTATGTGAACGAGCAGATTACCATTAAGGTCAGTGGCTTCAAATTTTCTAGGGATTCGAGGAAACCATCTGGAACCTGCCCTAGAGCTGTCCCACACAAGGACACGGGTGCTGCTTGGCTGGGTACAGAACATTAACGCCCCAGCATTTCCTGCCCAGAGAAAAACCCTCGAGCGTGGAGTCATATCTATGTGCAGAAAGCCTCTGGCATTCGAGGGATGGTGAGCTTCAAGCGCTCTGGATGGGGCACCCACAGTGCCCACTAAAGATGACTGGGAAAAGAAACTAGGAAAGCTCGCTGTGAAATGCAAAGCAAGTAAGGTCAACAAAACACACCAATAATTAGGTCAGTTCCTCTTTTATACAGGGAATCAAGAAAAAACAGGAGAGTAATAGGAAATAAGACAGTGTTAAGGAGAAAAGTCTGACAGCGATGAATGCGGAGGCCAGCAAACCTAGCAGAAGAGTTGTGCAAGAGAAGCATCCAGGCCGGGTGGGCTCTGTGCTGCCACTTTCCTTCTACCTGCCCAACCCCAGTCATCCTCAGATTTCAGCTGAAATGTCACTTTCTCCCAGCAGTACTCCCTGATATTACCACCAAAGTCCTACGTCCAAGCTTGCACACCTAACCCAGTACCTGACACATAATTGGCACTTGCTAAACATGATAAATACCTTATGCCTTCTGCTCATCACACATAGTAAATATGCATACTTCTAGTGCGCCAGCCTAACCCTCCAATAATCATAATGCTGAGTGCCTGGGGCAGAGCCTAGCACTGAACACTAGAAACTACTCAAGTGATCATTTACAAAGGAATGACTGACATCCTGGAGAAGCACGTCGGGCTTTACTTGATACATTAGGAGGATGGCTGGCCTCTAGGATCAGTTTCCTCATTTGTGAGATGAAAAGGTTAACCTATGAATCCACTTTCCACTAGAGCACTTGTGGGTGCTTGACTGAAGCACTAATGGTGCAAGCTGGATTAACCCAGAGATCCTGCCCAGTGGCCCCACTGGGAAATGAACTAATAAATAAATACATAGTCTACCAATTAAAACTGGCAACTACAAGGAATCCTAAAAAGTCTCAGATGCTAATCTTAGCAACAACCTGTATACTAGCATTATTATTCCCGTTTTACAGATGAGGAAATATTTTAGTGGACTTAAGTAACTTCATCAACTGCTAGGTAATTCAGCAAAAGACAGCTTTGAGTTTCCAAACTTCCCTGCTGCAAGGCAAAAGTGCAGAGTCATAAGAAGTGGAAGTGTCATGACTTGCCCAGGGGCAGGGGCACTCGTGGTGGAGTACAGTATCTATAAAGGATGGACACAGCATCCTCGGTGTAAGAGAGGTAAGGCTGAAGACAAAGATCCAGTGCACAGTGCTGATACCTTCTTAGTACACCAGCAGGGGTGACAGGTGCATGGTGGGAGGGTCAAAGAAGCTGCAACTGATAAAAGGGACAAGGTCATGAGTGGCACATGGCAGAGTGAGAACTCAAACCCAGGACTCAGTTCAAAGCAGGCTCTCTGCTCCATCATATGCTAAGGAAGTCTATGCTAAGTTTAGAAAAAGCGAGAATTAAACCAGACTTGCTTTGAAAAGAGTAACCAATCGGTAGTAGAAGGAAGACAGTGTTAAATATTGATGCCAAGAGGCTCAGATGGGTTCACAACGAAGTGGAAGGAACATGGATAAAAGCCTTAGATAAAAGCCAAGTACCTGGGGTTCTACTCTTGCTGACCACAGGACAACTCCCCATCCTAGGGGTCTAGGGTGGGGGTACAGAAGACTGGAATTGGCTGCTTTCCCAGCAGAGGGGGCAGAACTTTGTCTTTAATAGCTGTTCTGGTGGCTGGCATCTAGGCTGTGACATGCTTAATCTAATTTTACTTGCCATATTTAATTCTCAAAACATCAGCCATCTGTTTCCTGGATTCTCGACTATACTGCTGCCTGGTCTGCTTGCCGAGAGGAAAGGAACATCCGGAGGCTTTCGCTTGCTTTTGCTAAACCCATCAAGGCTGCACAGCAGCCCTGCACAAAAGCAAACGAGGATAAAGCTTCAAGCCTTCGGTCTTCAAAAACACAGACCGTCATAAGGGATGCTTCAGAGCCTGAAAACGCTAAAACCCGCTTGCTGGTGATAACCCACACCCACCACTGCTTCCAATTCCTCTTCAGGTGCAAACCCAACTTTCCAAGGCTGTAACCCATCACCACCTGTGCCTTGCAAATTCCTCTGGAAAGAGTTCATAGGAGAGTTTTCTATGCACTTGATCACTGTAATACAGATAACTCAGCTTACGTCACCTATTTATTTCTCAGAACTCATACTCAGATTAAAAATCTGAGTATTCCTAGTATCTCAAATTTTATTTTTAAAGTTGTTCTTTTTCGGCCATCCAATAATGGCACTGAGGCTGTTCCACTCTTTCCTTCTTTAGGGGTTCACCTCACAATTGCTTTTCCTGGCTTGTTTCAAATAGTGACACTTCTTTTCTGGGGAACTATTTTGCCTATGTTGCCTTCCTAGTGAGTTCTTCCATTTCCCAGGAAAAATAATGAGAAAACATGAGAGGGCGCTAGCTTTTAATATATTTAGGCTAAGACAAAACAGAATTGCGGCCAGGGAGATGGCTCAGTAGAATAAGCACTTTCCTGGCAAGCGCAAGGGCCTGAGTTCAATCCCTGGTTCTGCCCCTAAAACAAACAAACAGAATAAAACAAAACATAGCAAAATGAAGTTGGATCCCTACTGTAACCTCTAGCCTCACAACTCTTAGTTCTATGAAAAATTTACTCAACCCTGGGGATAAAAGGAACCAACAGAAATTGAAACTTGGGGAATAAAGTAGGGATATGACAGCAACATAGAGTTTTGCTCATGTTCAATGTTGTATTCCCAATCCCAAGAATGGCACTTGATAAATATTTGCTAAAATGAATGAAGGAATCAGTGAATGAACGACTGGAAACTGAAGCACACAGAGATGAATACAAGAGTCCCAGAAAGTCTCCCACAAAACTGGATCATCATGAAATCAATTTAGTAAATTTGACTAGCAATATCTTTGGAAGGGGAAAAAGTTTTGGGAAACTCTCACCTCCGACACACATCAAGGATTATAATATGAAATACATTTTGTTCCTGGTTAACAAAGTTGAGTGAAAAATGTATGACCCAGGGTATTAAAACAGGCTCCCAGGCCTCCCAGAGCTGTCGGATGAGAATCTCAGGAATCTTGCACTTTGCACAAGTTCCCTTGGGGATTCTGATAGACTCTGAACTTCAGTCTGCACTCTGAGAACCTTTCCAGGGTCTGGAATTTCAAGCAGTCTAACAGCCATGGAAGAGCTGATCAACACATTAATTCAACCACATTTTCAAGGCCATCACCTGTTTAAAGGGCAGAGAACAGGCATTTAATGATCATAAATAAAATCTGATTGTCTCCTTTGTGCATGTTACTGGCTTCCAGGCTGGGCTGTGTCTTCCCAAAACCTTCCATTCATTCACCCCAGTGCAAATCAGACCTGTGCAAGTACAGCAGGCCCCAGAGCTCTAATCTTCCAAAATAAACAGATAAAAGATTCTGCTGCCAGATATGAGACTGGATTGAAGCTTAATGGAAAAGACTGCTTAGCAGACAACTAACAAAAACTCACACCCCAAGCTAGGAATCAGATCTCTATGTGAGCAGCCCTGGCCTGTCCTCCTCTAATCCTGGCAGAGCTATCAGCCACCTGACCTGACAACTGGAGGCAAAACTTCCTGGAATGAGGATGTAGCTCCACAAGGCCTAGGCTTCTGGAGAGCTAGCAGGAATTTTCTACACCAGCTACTCACCCCCTTGCCTCCATCTATAACAATTAATCAAACTACATGTATGTAAGTTCATGCACATACAAATGTATAATACTATTTTCCATCTCCTGTTACTTTTCGCTCCTGGACTTCTTTCTTAGCTTAAAAAAAATGTTGGAACTTCCACTTTTACTCAGTGTAAGGAAAATGGTCCGTAGCTCTCTGAATGGGAACTCAATCACTTCTGTACAAGAGAATCCCTCTCTCTGACCGTGTAGAACAGTAACGTTAAAACCTCTTAAGAAGAGCTTTCCAATACACAAACAGCTTACTGAGACATGCGGGCTATAGGTTTGCCACCGCTGCCCCACGACACTCACGGCTGAACTACTCCTCTGTTGGTGGTTTTAGTAGCAGTCATGTATTTCCTAGAATGAGCTAGCTGCTCTTATGTTTTTTTTTCTCTCCAACTTGATTTGCAAATTTCTAGGATAAACAAATTCCCTATATTTCCATCCGGTTCCCACACTGCCTTGCTTTAAAGAAAAGCCTTTTTTATTTACATTTGTGTATGTATGAATGTGGAAGGACATACAGGAATTACACTTTATGTCAAAGAACACTGATACAGGACAAGTTAACTGCAATCTGTTCATTTGCACAGAAGTGTCTTTCACCATATCTGCTTTGAAACACCAAACTGTCAGTGCTATGTTCCAGATATTGAAAATAGTACTGGCATTAAAAATTTTTAAAGAGGAGCTTATGGGTTGGCTCAGTTATTTAAGCGCTGCTTGGGCAGACCCAGTCAGGCCCAGGGGACCACAGTTGGATCCCCAGCTCCATATGCCTTACCAGACCTGCCCTCAAGGCAGCCTGAGCCAGCCAAAAAAAAAAAAAATCCTTCTCAACTTTAGGGCTGGGGAGAAAGCTCAGCAGCACAAGCACCTGCCTGGGAAGCGCAAGGCTGTTAGTTTGCTTTTCATTACCAAAAAATAAAGAAAGAAAGAAAAATAAAGAAAAAGAGTTCTAGCCAGGCATACTGGCATATGGTCTCTTGACTAATATTAACTGGGTTTACGTGAGGAGTGTCATGTATCAGCAGCATACTAAGAAGTTTACGTAACCTCACTTTATCTTCATAGGTAAAGCAACCATGATGAGGGGGGATGCTCAGAGAACTTTCCGAAGTGGGTAAAGAGGTGGGCACATCAAATTCAGATTTGCCTGACCTCCCAATTCTCTACTGCTTTTCTGATTAGTTCTTCATATAGACTCCCATGGTGCAACTTGACAAGCATCTATTCTATAGAAAGAGAGCAGAAGTAACTTTTCTATAGAAAAGGAGAAGGAAGCAATTTTTTTCTAAAACAACCAACCAACCAACCAACCCATAAACCCTTCCACAGAAGAAGCCAGAGGGGAAAACTTAAGAGATATACTTATTTACCTTGGATCTAGAAGACTTCATTAAATTTTTTTTAAAATTTTAATTAATTTATTTATTTCATATAGGGTCTGTCTATGCAGTTTAGACTCACTTATAGTGATCTTCTGGTCTCAACCTCCCCAGCAGGGAAGAGTTTACAACTGTGTGCCACCATGCCTGGCTTTGGGGCCAGGGCATGCGGTATCGTGGATTGAACCCAGGCCCTTGTGCTTGCCAGGCAGGCGCTTAGAATGCTGAGCTATCTTCCCAGCCAAGACTTCATTTTTTAATAATTTGTTACCATGACCAAATTTCAGCCTTTGTGTCTACACACAGTTTCAACCACCTCCTAATTGTGTTGTCTCTAAGGTTTATAATCCTCACATATCTCTTAACAAGCTTCCAAACTTCTTTCCTCTACTCCCTAAAGTTTCACATTAGCACACCAGTGTCCCCTCTTAAAAGGCTTAATCAGATAATAGCAGAGCTCTGCTTAAGACCACCTCTTGCTGCACTTCCCCCTCCTTCACCTTTCCCATTTCAGTCCTGGCCTGTAGCTCCCCTGTTGCTCCTCTGGTAAACAGGTCATTCTTTCCCTAAGGCTCTCATAAAGGCTGCTCCTTTTGCCTGGAGCTCGTTTCTCCAAGATAAGAGTATGGCACAACCCCTAGTCTCCTGTTTGCCTTAAAGGCCACTGTCAGAGGCTTTCTCTCAAAGCTCTGTTTAAATCTTATCTATCCTCTCATCCCAGGACTCCAACTCCCCTTCTGAGTTACTTTATTTTTATGTTTAGCCATAGCACTTAGTATTATGTTCTTACATTCGACATAAAACATCCTACTTATTGTGTTGATTGAATTTTCTCTTTAGAATGGAAACTCATGAAAGTAGAAATGTTTACATTTATTTGGCTCACTGGTGTACCTTCATCACCTAGCACAATGCCTAAAAAACAGAATGCACTCAGCAAATATTTGCTGAAATACTTTTTTAAATACTTACTAGCAAGAAAAACTGATCAAGTCAATGCATGTCAAGCCATAGGGTACTATGGCTTGTGGGACCCTAGGACTTTGAGTCCTCTGTGGTTCTGATCCATTCAGAAGGTGCTCATTCATCTGATTAAGAAAGCGAGGGTTTGAGGAGCTATTAGGAAAGGTAACATGTGGTGAAGTCTAGCTACATTTTAGACAATGTATTCTAACTGTGGAGGATGATCCTGGGGTAAAGAAGGCTGAAATTATTACCTCTGACTTAAATTTTTGGGTTAGGTGACAGAGCTGATAATGCCCCAGTAAGACAGAACATACCAAAAGAAGCTCATTTGAGAGTGGGCCTGGCGACTTAGGCTAAGATCTGTTTTTGCAATCCACTGACAACGTGAGTAGAACAGAAAGCTCATTCAGGGGTTCAAAGCAGCAGAGTGTAAACAAAAAGAATCCTTTAAGCAGAGCTCTGTTTATGTCCTCATTTATCAGTGGCCCTGAGCTGCACTTTGGGCTGCTAGATTCCCTCCTAAGGAAAAGACACGAATGTTTTCTCACGGTTAAAAGTTTCGAGTTGATTGCACACCAGAAGGTAAAGACCTACATAACCACGGTGGACTTCAATGATGGCTGGCTCCATTGCATTGGAAAATCACTTTTAAACTGGGCGATTTTAAAAGCAATCTATCCTAAGGATCCTCCAACAAAGGTTTACCAACAAAGTAGTTCGATCCACCCCTTACAAAACTAACAATTTTATGCTCATACTTTACCTGGAAAGTTCTCTCGATTGAGCCTAGGCCTGCGGATGATCACAAAATCTTTATCATTTCC
>NDGM011193503.1:0-36082 GCA_002564305.1 Octomys mimax | reverse complement strand
GCAATGTATTAATTATTGTAACTGTCCTACTAACCTGTTTTGAAACTGTCTCATTGCTGTTTTTTCTCAATAAAATTAATAAAAAAGTCAAAACTCAGAACACCACTAAATTATATACATGTTTGAAATACATATTTTATATATACATTGTTGATCCTTTGGTTATAATTTGACCTTAAGGGTTATAGAAAATAGGTAGAATGATAAAATTATAGGGCCTTTTGACCTTAATCTATTTGAGCTAAAATGTATTTAGTACATGGCTTTCCTATAACTTCGTGTATGGGTATTTTTTCTTCAAGTACAACACAAAATCTCACACAAATTCCAAAGCATTATAGAGTTGGCTCCACCTAGTGTATGAAGTAATATATGACTGGGGGCAAAATATGCACTGGTAATCTCTTCTACCTCATCATGATATGAGAAGAAATCACAAATAAAGCCACGCTCTTGGCTTATTTTGTTCCTCAGAAGGTGACACAGGCATCAGTGACCTTTGCAGCACTGGAGGAGAGGTTTTCACAGACTGAAACATCAACCCCAGGCATGCCTGACATTTCATTCTAGAGGGCTTGCCTTTTTTTCTGCATTGATGCCATGTTTACAGGCACTGCCCACAAATGTGGCATGTCACTTCCACTGTGACATTCTCAGTCCTTCTTGGCCAGGTCCCCACTTCTGTGTGGAATCACATCTGAGAGGCATGGTCCTTTTCCACATCTAGTGAAAGATTAGGGCTCAGCCCTCTTACAATGATTTCAGAGCCCTACATGTTTTTATTTTATCAGACTGAAATTCTTTGTAGCAGTTAGCACCTCACTACAGTACAGTAAGTCACTATTTCTGGGCTCTGTTTAATCCTATTTCCATTGAGGGATACTGGCACGTTGTTTGTCTCAATCAGTGTTCTCACAAATTTTAGTCATTTTAGTGCAGACTTAATTATTTTGGCTCCCATATAGTACATAAAACTTATACTATTACATATAGTTTAAAGAATATGTTATAATTCATGGAAACCACAAATAAATCCTCTATAAAATTAATATAATGAAATTGAAAAAAAATGGTTAGATTGTTGCAAGGTATGTTGTCTGGAGCAGCCAGAGTTAGTGGTCTTAGCTCCCCTCCTCTCCCCTCCCCTCCCTTCCCCTCCCCTGAAATTTTATTCTAGAGGGCTTGCCTTCTTTTCTGGATTGATGCCATATTTACAGGCACTGTCCACAAATGTGACATGTCACTTCCACTGTGACATTCTCAGTCCTTCTTGGCCAGGTCCCCACTTCTGTGTTGAATCATATCTGAAAGTCATGGTCCTTTTCTTACCCTCCCTCCCCTCTTCTCTTTCTTTCAACAAAGGGCAAGTGTTGGGAGCTTAAAAACTTACCAGCATCAGAGACTTTTCTTGAGATGAAAGAAATGTGACAGGCCCTTCTCTCTGTGTGACTGCATGGCCAATTCATGGAGTCTGTACCCTGGCATTTGAAACCATCTTGAGCCCCATTCTTTGGGAAGCTACTCAAATTCACCGTCTTTGCCAGAGGAAACCATTTTCTCTTATAATTCCAAAGACCTTTTTTCTCCTAGAAAGTACTTTTTGAATAATGTCTCTTGAGAATCTTTTTACTTTGCCAGTCAACAGGTAGAAATTGTGCTGGGTTCTATTTGTTGGGTTATATTTTTTCTTCCTTGTAATTTCACATTTACTCTCTTTTCTAACCAAATTAAGTTGCTTAAGGACACACATTGTTTCTTTTTAGGTGGATGCCATTTATTTAACTCCTGCTAGGTGTAAATATTCAAGAAAATTGGTTTTATTGCTTGTTTTTGTTTTTCAATGTCAGATCAAGGTCAGAGCTGGCTGTAAAAAGCACCAGGGTCAATTAATCACTTAACTCATTAATGGATAATTATTGAAGGCCTTTGCTGTGGAATTGTACATGGTTCAAGAATGAAGTGAACTAAACTGAGATAGTCCATGCCTTCATGGAATTCAGAATCTAGTGTGAGGTGTGGAGGCATGGCAGGAAGGAAACAGTGGGGTGCTAATTTTAGAATTTCTTTGCTCTTGCAGTTGTTGGGTAGCTTACAAAAACTTAAATCAGACAGCCATACTGAGAAGACTGTGGGTTCTGGAGTTGCGGATCTGTGGCTTTTTAATATCTGCACTTGGAAAATGTTACCTCACTCTTTGCTCTCAGTTTATATCAATAGATTAAATAATTGTGAAGTGTGATGTGCAAATATAAAGTACAGTTATCAATGTGTCAGTATGATGAGATCTCCATGTCTCTTCTGTCCTTGCTCTTTTTTTAAAATGAGGAAAAGACATGATTTTGCTTTTTCAGATTTCTAAATTTCCTGTTGATGCACTAAGTAATAAGAATGCAGATATGCTTGGCTTTGTATAAGAAACCAAATATTCTTTTTAAATAAGAATATATCATCGTGACTTGTATCTAAAAATTACAAATCCATGAGATTTTCAAGTTGTCTATTTAAATTAATAAATTATTGCACATTCAGAAATACTCCAAAACTTTCCTTTTGAGAATCTAAGGTCCAGCAGGACATGGTGGCAGATGCATGTAAATCCAAGAACTCTGTGGGGCTAAGGTGAGACAGTCTCAAATTTGAGCCTAGCCCAGGCAACTTAGTGCTTTCCTGGGTTCCTGTCTCAATAAAGGATGTGACTCATGTGAAGACCTTAGATCCAGTCACCAGTACTGCTTAAAGAAAAGGAAAAAAAGAATCTGAGGTCCATTAAATGTCTTGGGTGTATGTTAAGCATACTGAATATCTTTGTGATATAGTAGCTATTCAGTACATATTGATATTGAGTGAATATTAACAAAAACATAGTGATGCTTTTATTCATGTTTTGTTCACATCTTTTAAAAATAAGCCATTATGTTTTGATATTATAAACACATATGTTTGAATTAGAATGCTTATATTCTCTCTGTGTTATTCTAGCCTGTAATATCCAGAAGTTACTTTATACTCAGTAAATATCAAAGGGAAAATTAGGCATTACTAAGTATTATATTTTTAAGGACCCAGGACTTAATGTTTAAAGCAATGATTCAATTTTTCTTTTTTGTCACATCATGTCACCATTACTTGAAATTACATAGGCTATTAATTTAAAATATTGGTTATTTTAACTTTTAATATCAATATAAATATACACTTTTTGATTATAGGCAAGACTCCCTAATGTGTGAATTAGATACAGAAAACTAATGTGTTTTGAGTTTATTATGATTGATTGGATTTAATCAACACACAGGAAGGATTTTTCTGCAAATATTATCTTTCTCATTTTAAATCCTGTTTGCTCAGCATAACTGAAACAGGATGTCATTAGAGTGAGTTGAAAATGCTTCAGACATTTGGGAAAACTATGTTAATGCAGGTTTGACATAAGGTTATCTACTGACCTCAAAGAGGTTTAATTTGTTCTACCTTTGCTTATTTGAAAACATAACTTCTTGATATATATATATATATATATATATATATATATATATAATTTAAAACTGATATCATAGTCGACACAGTGAACCACAGCAGATGGTTCCTTGTGCTAGAATTTTTGTTGGCAGATAAGGCAGTCATTGAGAAGTATAGTTGAAAGGCATTGTTCACCATCGGAAGTTATGGGTAACTACCACCTTCTCAGGTTTTATTTTTCACTATTAATATATTTAAACAGATTTATGTAGGCCTTATGGTAACTTACATGTATTTTGAATCTATACAACCTCTTCAGTTTTCAGGTTTCAAAAACTTCGTAACATTACTTGTCTCCAGATAAGAACTTTGCCCTAGAACTTGAAGTTCTTTGGAACAATAAAGGCTGACTTTGTATTACTTAAAAATGTTCCGAAATAGAGTCTTTGTTTCTTGCATAACATAGACTGGGTGATATTTTTCATCCACTGTGCCAAGTACGTCTTAGCTTTTACCTTGTTTAATCATCATATTGATCTGTGAAATCAGTGCTATTAATACTCCATGTTATCCGTGCAGATCTGAGGTGCAAATGCTTTACCCAATGTACATACCCAGGTGGAAAAAGGGAACAATTTAAATCTGGAGAGACAAAATCGTTACTCATGCATTTATAAAATAGAGATTTTCAGAGATTTGCTGTTCACAGATGGAAGCCTGTGTCCTAGATCCTTACCAACCCTTGTATCAACTGATGCTTTTACAACGTCTTCCCTGCATCATCACAGTCTGCAAGGCACAGTCCCTCTCTACCTTTAACTCATGTTTTGGAATGCACAGACAGTCAGTATAGCTTACAAGGGGGATGTATTCTGAGAAACGTGTCCTTGGACAGTTTCATCATTGTGTGGTTACCACGCATCCCACTTCTGTAAACCTAAGTAAGACATGCCAGTGGTGGCCTCTCCTCACCCTCAACAGAAGAGGTAAAGGAGATGTTTGAGGCTCCTGCTTGTGTTTTTGTAGTGAATATGCTGCTTTCTAGTGAACATCTTTTTATGAGGAGGAGCACATTCTAAAATAATAGTTTAAAACCATGGTATGCTAAATACATAAACCAGTGACATAGTTGCTTATTATCACTATCACCTATTATGGACTGCACAAAAATGCAAATGCTATTCTTTTATATGACTGACAGTGCAGTAGGCATGTTCATACTATCATTATCACATACATGATAGCACCATGGCTATGCAGCCACTAGACTATAGGAATTTTTCATCTCTATGTGGTCTTAAGGGACCACAGTCAATATTCAAGCTTTCTCATTATTTGGTGAAACACTATCTTTAATTTATGTAAGTTTATACTCCAGTCTAGCTGACAAAGCATCATGCTTTTCTTTTTCTCCATCTCCTTTTCCACCTCTTTCTGGGACCATGAATAATTTAGGTTTCTTTTTTGCCATTAATGTCCTAGTGCATCAGTTAGAGATGGCAACAGGGGAAAGATTCACCATCCTTATAAGCTAATACCCTAGCTGAGGCGGCCTATAGAGGTCACTACTGATTGCTAAACATTGCATTGCTTTAAAATGTTGCAGTATTGGTTTTTGTTTGGATCAAGGAACTGGAGTTGTGGGCAGTAATCATGATGATGCTCTTTTCTGTTTCAATCTTGAGTATGCTTAAAGAGGCAGATGTCGCGTAATCTTCGTTCCTTAGTTTATTATTATTATTCTTCTATGGTTACTGTCAATAAAAGAGAGACCCATGATTTTAAAGTTCTGAAATGAAAGATTTTAGTTATTGTAAAGTCATTTTATAAATGACTTTGGCCTCCCACACTTGCAGCACTTACCTTTTGCTGTTCTTTTTACCTTGACAAGGAAAGTAAATAAATCACTTTGCTCCCTTTTAATTTCTTATTGAAAGAGATTATTGAGGTAGCATAATCTCTTCAGTGTTTCCCTCCGCAGCTTTGCCACGTCTCGCACACTTGGCTTACACTGCAGATTGCGGTCTGCTTATTACACTTGTTGCCACTTATTAATAACAATGCAAGACCTCTGAATCACCTTTAATATGGGAACTCATATTTCTTTTGAAGTGAACCCTAAGAGAGAATATCAAAGACCTCAAGTGAAAGGATTAGCCCATTGGATTATTATATTAAATGAAAAAAGCCAAGCTAATATTTTGTGTATTTCTGCCTTCATGAATTGTATAAAAATTCACTTCAGATAGAATTCAAGTTACCTCTTTGTGGATTTCATTTTTATTCTCAGGACAGGTTTTTCTGATACATTTTACAAAGCTTCATTTTTTTTCTCTAGATATTTGCACAAGCATCTAAACAGTTCTTTAAGTTGGTATATGTCTAAATCACGTTTCCCTGGGGTCATCTTAGTCTCTTCTTTATTTGCTTGTCAGCATTGGAGGGCTACTGTGGGTGCCAGGTACAATGAGCTGTCTTTTAGAGGATGCCGTGATACCATTGTGACAGAGAGATCTGTTCTTGGTAAGAGAAAAAAAAAAATAGAAACAGATGAGAGAGATAAACATGATTGAGTAGTACTGAACAGTTATTTCTGCAGATAGATAGTCATTAAAAATTTCCTTTAGTCATGCTTGGGTGGTTTCAAATTAGAACTGCTGGATCCATTCCTTGTAACTTTGTACCCAAATATTTTGTTCATGAAAATGAGTTGTGCTCAGCCATATAGAAGCTTTTACGTGAAAGGTATGCAATTGTGCCACTCATTTATGCCCATTAACTTTCTTTTTTTTTTTTTTTTTTGGTGAAACCAGGGATTGAACTCAGGCCCTTGCGCTTGCCAGGGAAGCGCTTATTCCACTGAGCCATCTCCCCGCCCCCTCCATTAACTTTCTTAATTAGTTGCCATCCTTAAGTGATACTCAGAGACCTACCCTTTTTTTGTTGTTGTTGCTTTATTTATTTATTTATTTTGTCTACCCATCCATTCATCCTTCCTAACATCCCTCCTCTCATCCCAAAAATATTTTTTTGGACACTTATTTGTGCCACACACTGAGAGTAAAATAAGGAAAAAGGACCTTGCCCTCCAGGGACAAAATACAATGAAGTAAGCAAATAAAATGGTTGCATGCGCTATTAAAGAAAGATACACAAGAGAGAACAAAAAATAGAAATGTACGTTTGACTTGGGAAGAGTGGTGAGGAAAGTCCTGCCCGAGGAAGATCTGTGAGACCTGCCAGAGGCATCTGCAGGGGTGGTGGGGAAGAGTGCTCCAGGCTTCTGTCTTCCGCTGCTCTCACAGTGGTGTATGCAGGTAAATCTGGGTCTCCTAGGTGTGAGCCCCAGGACGCAGAGCTTATTGCACCTCCATCCTTGCTGTGCCTTCTCCACAGTCCTGAGAACATGCCTCCTATGGGTCAAAATAATATTTGTTACAAAAGCCTTTTGGTAGCATCTCAGTCCTTCCACAATGTGAACTTAATAGTGCGCATGGAGCAGAGGTGCGTTTGCTGCTGTAGGAAGTGTTTTTTGAGATTCAGCCCCATTTCCTCACCACATAATGAAACGTCTACGAGTCATTCATAGCCTGTCCATAGTGATTTCAGATGGATACTTTAAACGGTTAAACTGTATGGGTAGCTTTTTTATTCAACAAATAGATGGAGCTCATATTCTTATTTCCCTGCCACTGAAAAACAGAGAAATTGCGCATCATATGTACTTGGATTTGTACTACAGTATGTTATATTTTAGTTGGTTTCTGCACTAGACTCTTAGGAAACCTTCATAAGATACAAAACTCTAGCTTATATCCCAGAGAGTATCTTTTATTTGTCTGGGCAGAGATCATTGACAATGATTCTTTCAGAATTTCCTCTTTTTGTTTTAATGGGAGTGGGTGAAGGGAAGGTAGCTTCCTGGTCCTTTGGATAAGAATGCAGATTGAGAAGCCACCGGCCAAGGTCCTAACACAGAATTCTTAGATGGAGTGAAGTCTCTTACAAGGTCAGTATAGCGCCAGGCATAGTAAGTGCATCGGTATCACCTATTATCAGGCTACTGAGTAGAGGTAGGAGTTTCCTAAAAAGAATGTTTCGCATAGGAAAAACTGTAGGTAAATTCTATATTCTGGTGGCAGGGGCAATAAAATATTTAATACCCAGTAACATAACAATTTTGAGCTGTGATAGAACAGTGGCTTTACTTATTTTCAACTACATTTTTTGACAGGATAATAAAAAAATCATTTTATTTATTCTCTAACCCCTTCAAAATAATGATTGAATTTTTCCTTCCAAAAAGATCTCAAAGCTCAGTTTCACTTACCTAGAAAAGTTGATTTCTTAAAAAATTTCATTTTAATAAATGGTCAGGTTTTAAAGGGTTATTAAGATTTCTGATGAATGGTTTATTTGCTGCAATATGGGACAAGAAATTAAGATTTGAAGGGTTTTAGAGTACATTTAATATTTGTATTCTGTTTTCTGTATTTAGTTTTTTGATGTTGTTTACTCTTCCCCATTCACCAATTCATAGTTTGGATTTAGATTTAGGGTATGTGTGTATGCATGCACATTTATTCATATACATCTACATATATGTATACAAA
Organism: Octomys mimax; assembly: GCA_002564305.1. Classification (NCBI taxonomy): domain Eukaryota; kingdom Metazoa; phylum Chordata; class Mammalia; order Rodentia; family Octodontidae; genus Octomys; species Octomys mimax. Next base: position 28,010 of record NDGM011193503.1, on the reverse strand, counting down.
CTCAGGATATTTATGTATCTACATCTCTCTCTCTATATATAATATATATGTATATATATATATATATGTATATATCTAGGATGCATATACACACAGGATTGGTTACACATAGATCGATTCATCGTAAAGGAATTTGTTGAACATTAAAACGTGGACTGCTTATTTTACTACAGGTACAATGGTAAAGCAAACAGACATGGTTACTGCCACTCAGAAAAAATATTTGAGTAGTGATTTGTGGCATAATATATTTTTTTTGTATTTTAGGGAAGGGTCTACAAGGTGTTCAGGGTCTCATTACTACATCAGACTCATAATGATCCGCCTGTTTACAGCCTCCCTAGAGCTGGGATTACAGGCACACGCCACCACACCCAGTCTTGTAGGATAATGTTTGGCATTTAGGAAATGTATGTATTTCATGAGCTTTGTAAATGGTAGTGCCTGTATACATTTAAGTCAAACTTTAGGCAGTTTCATGATGGATATGTCATTGCTATATCCAGATATTCTTGAAAACACTAGTGTTATCTCAGTCTTTCTAAAGTACCATTAACAAATTAAATACAAAGCTCTGAAAACTAATTTATTTAAACATTTATGTAAACAGGCAATGGAAATTTTTCTTAAGGTAGTTGGTTGTCCAGAATAAAAAATCAGAGAGTGTCACTCGCTGGCCATGTCTGGGGAGCATTTGGTACCATACTGTGCCAAGTGGCTGACATCACTGGTTCCATGGTGAACCTTTGACAGCCCATGAAAGCACAGATTGTCCCTGTGTGTAAGCATGTAATAAATCATGGTTTCAGTTCTAAAACTTACTAGGGTGTTTGTAATTTAATGCAGCTTCGAGAACTGCCCAAGGTGGGAGAGAGTCTGGCTTAATCTTTTAAAATTCAATCTCTCAAAGATCTTGATACAGTACATCCTAGTCCTCTCCTCTTACCTTGATTCTTAACATTTTCAATGGTTTGTTGTTGTTTTGTTTCCTGCTGTTCCATTTCTCTTGCTTCTCTACATGGGTCAGTATTTATGGGTTAGGTATAGTGCTAATCTCAGTCATAATCATTTATTTATTTTTTTGTTGAGAGCTTACTATGTGTCAGAGACTATTCTGAACATGTTATATATACATATTATCTCATTAAGTTCTAACAGTAACCTTTTGGGCAAACACCCACATTGCCCTCTTCGTTAGGTGAAATACTAGGGCATGGAAAGTTTAGTAAATTTGCACAAAGTCTAAGAATTGGTAATGATGGGATTTAAATGTGGATACATTGGGGTGGTGAGATATCTCAGTGGACTAAAGTGCCAGTTTAGGCAGGTGCAGGGACCTCGGTTCAATCCCCGGCATCACATACTATGCAGCCCCAGCCCCAGGGCCAGTTGAGCTGGCCACAGTGTCTGGGCCTACTGGCATAGGCTTGTAATCCCTGCACTGGGGAGGCTGGAAACAGGAGAATCACTATGAGTCTGAACTGCGTAGTGAAAACCTGTAACAACCAAATACATTAACTTTTTTTTAAAAATAAATGTGGATACATTGACCTTAGAACCCATGTTCTTGATTTGCCTCTGTATCCTACTGGAGGCAGAGGACGGGTGGAGGGACAGGGTAAGAGAAATGGTGGCACATCCTAGTCTTCTGTTTTTCCTAGCACTGTACCTGACATATGTAAAGTGACCATTGATGTGACCACTGATGAACACAAGTGTTGCACAAAGGACCTGGATTTCTGCTCTCCTCTTCCTTCTAATTACTGATCCTTAGCTTTGCCACAGTTATCGGCTTCTCACCATTTTGCCTCTTCTCCCCGACCCTCATGAAACAGTGTCATCGCCTACAAGAACCATTATATAGTTAATCCTGCCCATCTTCCAATTGTTTCTCAACTTAGCAGCCAGAGACCTTTCTGAAAACTCAAATCTGAGCTCATCTTTCCTGTTTACAACTTCTTGATGGTTTCTTAATCCTTTTGGCACAAAAATTGATGACTTTTCCCTGGCCTACAACAACAGGCACGGCCTGGTGTCGGATGCTGTTTTGGTTTCATGGGTAGCATCCTTCTTTCACTCTGTCCTCCAGGGACAATGGATCTTCCTGCTAACTTCCCACCTCCGAGTTCTTTCATGTACTGCAGCTACTGCCTGGAAAACTTTCTCCATGGCCCTCCACATTGGAATCTCAGCCCAAGGGTCCCTGCCTGAGGAGAGCCTTCCTGGCATTTACATTTGAAGTTTGTGTTCTGCTTCAGCAGTTATTCCTCATTTATAATTAGGAACATAGGTGATTATTAAATATTTATCACTAGACTTTTTCTAATGTAAAGGTGTTTGGAGCATGGTAGGTATTCCGTGGATATTTACTGCATAAAAGAATCTGTGAGTGGACTATGAAAAGGATTTGTTTGGCTGAGACCTCTGCCTGGGTCTTTTCTATTGTTGGAGGGCAATTTTTAAAAAGCTAATTTCATTCATTTATAGAATTCAAGTTTGATTATAGTTTCTAGTGACTGCATTGTTTTCTATGCATGTAGTTTGGCGATAGAATCATAGATCCAGAGAGGTGAAGTTAGTTGCCCAAAATGCACAGCTAGTCTGTTTGCTGTCCTCGCTCTGACCTTTGAATTGTGTGTAGGGAGAAACATACATGTTTTCCTAACTCTATAAGGCATCTTTGGTGTGCTGAGTCTGAGCAAGCTATATGAATATTTGATAATGATAATTTTAACGTTCTGCATTTTAAAGTTTCTTTGTATGAGAGAAACTGTATTGCTGATTTTTGCTTCTTATATGCCAGTGCATTAAGAATTGAATTGGATGACAGTCTAGGAATACACAGATGTATGTCCTAATGATGCACGTGTCCTGAAAGACGGTGCTCAGAGTTAAAAGCAGTGTCAGGATGAGGCAAGGACAGCCCTCCTTTGCTTTCCTGAGGTCTAAGGATGAGGAATGCTTGGTCTCCAGCCTGTCTGCAGCAGGGCATGCTTAATTATCAAGCTTCAAAAATGCTTGTGCACAGATGTAAAATAGCAAGAGGTGTGTGATGGGTTGATGCTCACGATCTCCTAGATGAGAAAGAATAGGAGCTGTCCCACACCCTCCTCCACACTCTTGAGTTCATTAAGTGTTAAAAACTCAGCACTATACCAAAGTACCTCTCCTTTCAAGTTCTCTAATAACACGCAGCCCCTGCAAGCCTGAACCGGTGACTGAGCTGGGAAGGCTGAATTAGCATCCCCAGGTGTTCAGCTGGCTGCTGAGTGGCTTTCCGGCAGCCCAGGTCCTTGCATTAGCCCCCTTTGCAGTGTAAGCCAGCGTGTTTGTCCTCAGGTACTGTAGGTACTGGATTAAACAGGTCTGCTATTGCAGACAGACACCAGGCACCATTCTAGCGTGGAGCCGTGTTTGGATTGGAGTTTCCAGGGCCTTATCAGGAGCCACCCCTAGTGACACAGCCAGTGCCAGAACTAACTTTGACTTTCACTCTTCGCCAAGGACTTGCAGAACACCTTAAAGGAAAAAAGATGGAGGCTCTTAGATTTCAGATGTTCATGCCATGCTCCTTTGAAAGCTTGTATCTGTAAGTGAAGTTTTATTCTGGAAATAATCCTAGGACACTTAACAAGGACATTTTTTTCTTTCTAAAGGGGGGCAGAGGAAGGGAAGGTTTGGGAATTATAAATACTGGAGCTGTTACTTTGTGACTGTGGCTTTAATCAGCTGCAGCCATAACCTTTGGTGGCTGAATATGACAAGAATAACATTGAATTGGGGTGTATGTGTGAAATGTTACCCTATTATCTTTGCCTCTCATTTAAAATTGAATATTGATCTTAAATTAGTAATGACAGAAAACTTGGCTGCTTGAAAAATCTGAGTTAGCAGAGCTTGATTTATGATTATGAGGTAGACTGCAGCTCAGCTTTGTTATAAATAAAAAATAATTTTCTTCTAGAAAACAGCATGCTTGATAGTAATGTTTGTCAAATTTATCCCATTATAAACACTTTGAATGTTTGTTTTTCTCTTTTTCCCTCCTGACTGTGCAGTAGTAACAGTTGCATTACTAAGCAACTAATTTGCATATAGTTGCATATATGCATATATAATATATATGGTTTCTTTGAAGAAAAATGATTCAGACTAAGAATCATGTATGTAGCCTATATGAATTTAGAATAAGTTTTAAATTAGTAGTTTCATGGGAATAGTAAAGTGAAGACATACTAAGTGAATAACAATTCCCTGACCCCTTTAACATTTACCTTCACTGTAAGGCTGTAAGATTCTAAAACAATACTAAAAGCTGTGTCCCTAAGTGAATAGGCATTCAAGCAAATCAACTTATGCAAAAGCAACCTCTGGAGTTTAATAATTATTTACTGAACATTCCTGGGTCATGAGAGAGGTTTTGATTAAGTCAGGGAAGCATTATGTTCAGCAGCTTACAAAGGTATGTATAAAGAAAGCAAGAATAATGGAAAAATACTAGAAGTAAGAGAACTGGAGAACTATTTTTAGAATTTGATTCTTAATAATAAAACTCCCATAAATTTAAGTGTGGATTAAAGTCCATCATTCTTAGTTAAAACAGCTTTAAAAAGTCTTGTAAAAGGTAATTAAAAAATGATTCCTAATTTCTTTTGCTTCAGTTTTTGCTAAGGTTTGTTTTTATAGAGACTTCAGATTTTTCCTTCATTGTGTCATTAAAACAGTTTAATTACTTATCTTTTTAATGCTGGAGTATATTATGTGCAAAGTAGATGTAATTTTTAAAATGTGAAGTTTTAGAAAGCTCTGCCTTATAAATCAGGTAGTAGTTGGGGAGATGATGTATGCTACTTGTGATTAATGCCCTATAGGATGCATCCTGTAACTCACTAATGTTTTTCACACTGATTTTAAGCAAGTTAATGGATGGCGCCATCACCAGATCAAACTCACCACTCCCATGCAGTGTTGGGACAGTACTAATGTCAAACTGGAATCCAGACCCAGACTGATTCTTCATTTTGAGTTTCTTTTTCAAGTTAAAATATTTGCCACATGCTTAAGCTTTCAGGATGAAATCCTTAGCAAACATCTTGGACAAAACTTGGGCACCGAGCCGTTGCCTATTAACTTTTTTGTGCAGTGCACACCCTGAGAATTTTTTGTTTGTTTGTTTTTGTTTTTTGTTTTTTGGGGGTTTTGGTGGCCTCAAGGTTCCTTCAGGGCATTTCTGGTTTGGCGTGACTATCTGGGTGTGAACCATGGCATCCTGAGCCTGACTGCTTTGTTTAAGTAGGCACTTAAACAACTGAGCTAATAGGCAGGCCCCCTACCCTGAGAATTAATTGTTGTTTTGCTTTTCCTTCTAGAAACACAAAAGAACTCTGTAGCAGAAAGCAACATTCTAGAGCTGTGCCTTCTCTGAAAATCAGCCTTCACTAGTTTTGAAACGCTGGAATGCTCAGAGGATATTATTTCAGGAATTAAGACACAGTGTAGAAGAACTCATTGACTTTTACTTATTGTGCAGATTTTTCCTGGGATCTGTTCTGAGTATATTACCTATATTAATTCTTACAACTCCTTTATGACTAAGAGACATTTTCCATCTCCATTTTGCAAATGGGAAAGCCAAGGTGTATGCAGGTTAAATAAAAAGTTCTGTCCAAGTCATATAATTATGAAATGATAGAGCTAGGATTTCAACCTAGGTGTTAAGGATTCAGGGCTTAATTTTTTATCTTTTACAGTGAAGGAATTTTTGCCTGAGTACTAAGTGAATCAGTACTTCTTTCTCTGCTTTTGTATTGAGTGAAGTTGCCCTGTCTCCCTTTTGTTCTGGATATCAGTGTGTACCACAATTGAGCTTTTGAGGCACCGTATCTATTCTGGGTGCTACACTATTTGTGTATCACATGTGTTCCCTGGGCCCCATTCACTGTTAATTTAAAGGCAACAGCTTGGGGAAGGAGAAAAGTTTATTAAAGTATACAAATAGAAAAGTATATTAAATAGATTAACTGATTATGAAATTATCCTAATTTTGAAAACCTGAATTTGTGGAAAAGTTCTGCCACTGGATGTTTCAAGCATGTGGTTTGACAAAAGATCCTCCAACACTATTGTTTGGTTTTATGAGGTAGAGTATCTGTTAAGGTAGAGACACTGAATTTACTTAAATAAATGTTTATATTATCTATGTGGCAGGAAATTTATAATACGCATAAAACATATAAATTTATCTGCCCGTAGAACTAACTCCACTGAGTGGTGCCAGCCTCATTCTCAGGCCTGGATCTCATCCTCATGGCCCACAGTGGTCCACAGTGGTCCAGCCAGAGCAGCCTGCTTATGTAAGACTTTATGATAAAAGATCCAAAACAGAATATCTTTGAAAGCATAATTTTTAGAAGTACCTCATGATATTTCTGTTTAAATCTTATTGACAAAACTTAGGCATGTTGCCAAATTAGCTCCTGAAAAACTTGGAAATGTTGTTGGTAGTATTTTACCAAAAATAGAAAGGGAATAAGTAAGAAAAGGGGTGCTATAGGTTGAACATCCCTAATCTGAAAATCTGAAATCTGAAATGTTCTAAAACCTGTGAGCATCGACATGATGCCACAGTGAAAATATCTACTTGACTTCATGTGTTATGTTGTAGCCAAAAATATGTGAATATATTAAATTACCTTCAGGCTATGGGTCTAGGGGGATATGAAACACAAATTTCATGCTTAGTCTTTGGTCCCATCTACAAGGTATCTCCTTATATGTAAGTATTACAAAATTTGAAGACACCTGAAAATCTAAAACACGACCTCAAGCATTTTAGATAAAGCATACTTACCCTGTAGGTTATTTGATTTGTAGATTATTTTTTATTTTTTATTTTAAAGAGAAAAAAAACTACAGAATTTTGAAAACAAGATGACAGGAAATTAACAATGGTTATTATATTGCATATTGCTATCTTTAAAGTAGTTGCTCAGATTACCAGATAAAGGAATGTAAGATTGATCAAATAATATAAACACTAATTGTTCCCTTCAATGAACTAATAGAAATTAGTAGTATAATTTCAAGGTTTAGAGAAAGGTAGGGTTAATGTTTTAACTATTTGACCATTGTTACATGCCTATATCTGGTAGTTTGAACAACAAATTTATTTGATAACAATGTGTAATATAACAACCATTGTTAATTTCCTATTCTGTTTTTAAATTCTGTATCACTTTTATTATCTTACGGTATCTTATGTCTTCGTTCTTATTACTTGGTTTTATTTTTTAACTGTTTAAAATAAAATTTAAAAAAATTAGAAGTACAATTATCTTAGCTGTTGTGTGTGTATATATATAATATATATATATTTCTCCCTTCTTTCTTTTTTCTTTTCCCCATCCCAGTTATTCTTTCCTTTTGAACATTTTCTTTCCCTTTCCTAATACCAATTGTACCTTTTGGGTCTTATTTACTCTTTAAGTTTCTGATTCTAGGAAAATAATGTGATGTTTACACAGGCAAACCACCTTATCTTTGACAAAGGGGACAAACATGTTCACTAGAAGAAAGCCTCTTTAACAGATGGTGCTGGAAAAACTGACTTTCCATATGCAGAAGACTAAAACTAGACCCATATCTATCCCTATGCACTAAAGTCAAAATGAATCAAAGATGTAAATAATTAAAACAGAAATACTAAGTCTACTGGAAGAGAAAGTAGGTAGAAAGCTTAATGACGTAGGGGTAGGCAAAGAATTCATGAACCAAAACCCAACTGCATAGAAATAACTATTTTCAAAGAATCAAAACTGGCATCTTTTCTTATTAAAGTGTTTGGCACTTCAGAAGAAATCACCAACAGAGTGAAAAGAAAACCCACAAATTGGGAAAAAATATTAGCCAACTATACCTCAGACAAAGGACTTTTACCTACACTATATAAAGAATTAAAAAAAAAATCAGATCCCCTAAAATAAAGACAATCCAAAAATGAAGTATAGATCTTAAGATGAAACTTGAGTATCATTTTTAAGAACTGCTGATATTTTTTAAAGTATCACAAAAACCAACTGTGGGATTTGAGGGCATGTCAAACTGACTTAGGCAAAAGCAAAAAAGGATAGATCTTTGTGAATCAAAAATTAATTTTAGTGCATTGTTGTCAAGACTTCATGGATGGTTTGTCTAAATACTTAGTGCCATCCAAACAGCTGCCTTCTTGTCAGTCCTCTTTCCTTTCTTTCAGTTTTCATTATTGTTTCATCTAATCTGACTTTATTCTAGATGGACCTAGGCAATTCTAGATTTACCTTTTTGTCTCCTTTCCAAATTTCAGTGTTGAAAGTTGTTTTATCCTAATAGTTCCAGGAAAAAGTATAGATGTGAGTCCAGATGTCTTTGGTCACAAGCTCCTCCCTGAGTTAGTCTCTGTGACCAAAGGGAAATCAGTTGTGGTCATACAGTGATGAAATAGCAAAATTCGTATTGTTGGTTTAGACTCTTTTAGTAGGAGGCTAACATTCTCCTTTGTTAGAATATATAAATGTGGAACATGTTGGGAGTAATGAGCCGAAGTTGGGGGGGAAAAAAAAAAAAAGATCTGCTAATGGATATTGCCTGGGAGAGATGGCATTCCAAGCCTGGCCTTTGTTTCCATGTTTGGAAGCAGTACCAACACCACAACCTGGTAGGTAAAACTGTTTCTTCTAGGTGAAATCAGGATACTTTCTCAAAGAAGTAGAATAGGATGGACCATGTATAATATATAATCACTTGGAGCCTCGGTGCTAGGTGCAACTTTGCCTTGTAAACTGAGGCAAATGCACGCATTCACTGCCCCTTATATCATACTTTTGTACTGTTATCTGGGTTTCATCACTGTGTTGCAAACTTTGGATCTTGGTTGATATGCCCTTTATATGCAGCAGCTGTGAAGTGATGGTATTGTAAGACTTTTAAGCATTCTACTGCCCTGTTCCAGTGTTATCTAGACCACTGGAGTGAACATGCCTTGGGACTGGGACTATATCATTTGAACAGGGATAGAAGGGCTTTCTGCCTTTATAAAGTTCTTTCTAGGTTATACTCATATTTATATCTGATTCTGTCATTACATATTCCTACTTTGGAATTTAAAAAAATATATTGGTTTAAAAATACTCCAGGTGGGGGGCATCAGGTCATACCATATCAATTAGTTATATGATATAGAACATGCAATTTTGAGAGCATTGTAAAATATAATAGTTACACGTGAATAAAATCCCATAGTTGTACAGAGTAAGAAAGAATTTGAGCATGTGGCCTAGGAGAAGGAAGTGTGATTTGAAAGAGAGAAAAATTAAGTGTGGGATACTTAAGCTTTATCTGCTTTATACCCTTTTCATGCTCTGGCTCTCAGGCGAGTCCTTTGAAAGGAATTCAGGGTTAAGAGCATGCCAGCCCACAGTGGCAGCTGTGGCAAAGGAGAATCAGTCATGGCCGTACAATGAGGGAACAGCAAAATTTGGTTCTTTGGTTTGGACTTTTATAGTAAGAGGTTAACATTCTCCTTTTTTGGAATGTATCAAAGTGGGAACAACAGTAATGAGCACAGTTTATCAACATTTTTAGTTATATAGGTCTTGCTTTAACTTGGTATTAACCACTCAGCAGAATAGTGTAACCACAAGTTATTAAAAGTAAAGTTGTATTATATGCTGAGCTATAAAAGGCTCAAGTCAACAACTTCAGACAATTGACAGCTGTGCTGATAACTCACTACTATTATGGACTATTGGACTATATTGGGTTATTTTGCTGAATTCAGGTACCTACAATCTGTGGTCTGGCATCAAGTATGAAAAGGCCCTTTAAAGACTTCTCCAAATACAGCTCCTCTGACTGCAATGGAACACTCATCTCTGACAGAACAACAAAAAAAGAATATAAAGGACCATTTGTTGTGGAAAAAAATATAAATGTATATACAAGATAGGATAGATATAAGCTACTTTTAGTTCATTGAGAAGAAAGTTTTGTACTAATATTGGTTAGACAAGATATGTCTGCATCTTGTCCTCTGAATAACTACTGCGAAGACAACAATATGCAATGTATTAATTATTGTAACTGTCCTACTAACCTGTTTTGAAACTGTTTCATTGCTATTTCATCTTTTCTTTCTCATTGAAATGAATTTTAAAGAAAGTCTAGTGATGAATATTGCCTGGAAGAGCAATGTTCATGTATTACAAAGGTCACTAAACATATTTAACAGTCACATCTAGTTAATTATTTTTTGGTCAGCAAGCCCGACTAATGTATTTCATTTGTAAATTACATGTGCCTTTATGTGTATATGTGCCACTGTACTAATATATTACATATGTCTACATGTACAAAAAGAAACCAGAAATAATGAGATAAAGTGCATGTAAAGAAACGTTTTAATTTTTCTATCTTTACCCCAAAGTATGATGTTTTGTACCCTCTTTTGAAGAGTATAGTTGTATTGGAAGTATAAAGCTTTTCTTTGATTTTGACCCAATACATTATTGAGATTAATCATATCTGGAACCCAGTAAAGGTCTAGTTTAAAGACCATGAAGAATCCTAAACAGATACAGAGAATCTTCAGTTTTTACCAGCTAGTTGTGGGTTTGGTATTGGAAAGTGAAGATTTTTGTATCTTAACTTCTGTGTGGCTGCTGGTTCTTAATTTTTAAAGTATTTTCCTCCTTTCGTACAATGAGGGATAAAAGCTCTAGAGACAGGACCACTGTCAAGATTGAGACCCTTGACATCCTCAGTATCTGGAAGCACCTGGCATTTGAAAAACATTCATGAGGGCCAGCCAAATAGCTCAGCAGATTAAAGCACCTGCATACAGGTGCATGGGCCAGGGGTTTGATTCCCAGGCCTGCCTTGCTGGTCCCGCCCCTGGGGCATGCTGAGAAGACAATTGAGACTGGGCATGGTGTTGTACACCTGTAATTGCAGCTTTTGGGAGGCTGTAAACAGGCAGATTACTATGAGTCCAGTCTAGTAGTGAGACCCTGAACACCCTGTAGACCCTTCCCTAAAATACAAAACAATAACAACAAAAAACCCCAAACAAACAAACCCCCCAAAACCCCATTCATATTGGTTGAAAGAATAAAAGGAGAAAGACATGCTACATTTTGTAAGCCTCTTTCATTTGCTTTGTATCAGAAATCTGGACTATTTATTACCTGAATTGGTAAAGTCCCCAAGAAATGATGGAATTGTGGCAGTTTTAAATGTATTGTCTTGACAGCTAAAACCCAAGTTTGGTAATGACAAAAGCCCTGAAGATCTCAGGGTTTGACACCAAACTATGACACCTAATACCTCCCATTTGCATGGCTCATATTCCCAGCTATTTAAAGTACTGAAACAAAGAATGATACACTTCCCCAGTGGTACTTGGTTCCTCTACATATTTTGGCAAAATCATCCTGAATCATCTTGGAAAGAATGGAATGATTGAGATCATAGATATAATGATCATTCTAAAATGATAGATACCAGCACTGTCATTCAACAAATACACACACAGAGGCTTTTACCAACTCTGATTTGTTTTCTGCATGTATCTAATTTTTTTATGACGTTCTTTTCTCCATTAAACTCTGGTTAGGGACGGTTTCTATACTTTGCCTATTGGTTCCCACTATTAATGATAAAATAGTTATGCTCTACCATCAGGATTCTCTGGCAGTTTCTAGAGAGATGTTTTTGTTTGGTTGTATAGCTTGTTTGGCAGGAGTGGTCAGTGCTGCTTGTTTCAACCCATCCACTTGGTGAATTCATCATCAGAAGGGCTTTTCAGGCGCTATTTGGGCCCACGGTAGGCAGTGGCATCTGAATTCCCTCAGGTATGGAAGAAAATGATTTCATCTACAAATCAGAGTTGTGGGTTCATTTCTGAGCACTCATGGTAAACAGATCCATGGTCTTTGATGTTTTTATTATTAGTCTCCAAATATGGCCAACATCTCAGAATCAGCTGCAGACTTTTTGTAGGTGTATCAGTCCCTGGGACTTACGTAAACTAAAATCAAAGCTTCTGGCAATGAGACTGGACATTTTTATGTTAGCCAGAATCCTTGGCTGTTTCTTTTGCAGCCAGCGTTATGCATCTGGGGACAGCTGGAGCTTACAGCTGTATGTGTGCAATGTATGTGCAACTTGCGCCTGAAATGCCACCATGGTGCCTTCCTGGGCCTAAGTAACCCTAACCCACTACCAAGAGAACATTTGCTCAGCTGTGAACTCTATTGAATGGATGACCAGAATGTTGTTTGTTTAATTGCAGAAAAGGACTAAAATTCTTGATGGCTCATGAGAGAATTGCAGATTAAATTGTCTTTTCTCTATCTCTGCAGAAGTTTCTCAAGTTCTCAGAATTAAACTGAGATTGCCTGCACTTTATACAACATACCTTCTATGGTCCAGAATTTTTCATAGACTCAAAAGAAAATCTTATATCAAAAAGTAGCAAGTTTGTGGCTTAATACTAGAATTTTTACTACTGTTTCTAGTCATTGAGTTAAGCTTTTCATATCACTTTTTGAATTACACTCTTCACTGCAATGCTGGCATTCTTTGTAACAAGGAAAATCAAAGTGTATAGAGATTTAATAATTTAGCTACAGTTACAGATTAGTATGGGGCAACTATGTTCTGCCTGAGGAATTGAACAAAGGAAACAGGGAATGTTTAATAAGTTCCTTCAGCCTCTTTGGGTTTTAACATCAGATTCCTGCCTTGGAGGAGTGTGATATGGAGATGGAAGATTGATTCTTAGGGTCAAATAAAAGGGTTCTGGTATCATTGTCAAAGGTGGGGGGTCAAGCAGACCTTGGTGGGGTGCTGAAGTATTAAACTTCATAGAATTTCTGGGACAAAGTATGGTATTTCAGTGGTTGATGAAGGCACTGGTGTAAACCATTTAGATTAAGAAACATATAAGATACTTCAGAGTACCTTTATGATATACCTGTATCACGGGGGAGGGAGGACTTTGACATTTGAAACATAGATTCGCCAATAAAGGTTGGCATTTGAGGTGCAGTTAGGGGCCACCTTTTGTGTACCCACTCTAGTCCATCAACTGTGTAGCTCACTTTAGTGTAGCCAACATTAGCCCACCCACTACCTCTAGTACATTGAGAGATGGATTGTACAAACTCCAGAGAGATTAAGTGGCTTACTAAAGACTAGGCTTCTCAACAGTGATGGACCTTGAATCTGAGTCCAGTTAATGACCTCCTTCTTTGAGCCCACATGGAGCAGTTCCCACTGTCAGGGGAGTTGTGTGGCTGGCTGCAGTGATTTGGGGATATGCCAGTAAGAGCATTTGCCTCTGTGCCAGTTGGCTTTCATTTCTGAGGGTGAGATGGACACCATCCCATGTGGAACTGGATAGGATTCCAGCCATTTAGATAATTTACTTAATTTTAGGACATCTTGAAGAATGAATTGTGATCATAGCTTTAAACTATGAGGTTAGAAGCCAGGTATTCTCAGCACCTGGCAGTAACTGTTTGTTGCATAAATGACCTTTACATAATCTGATTAAAAGTAATCAGACTGGTGGAATTAGGATTATCTGCCCAGGGTTGAGATTCATGGGCCTGGGATGATTCAGTTCACTTTTAAAATTAAATACATTTGGACATCTCTTTGGCGTCAGGTCCTCATATTTTAAAAATAAGCATGATAGTCACCTGGAATATTCTCACATAAGGCAAAGCTTTGAGTTTAAAACATTATGTTCTTTTGTCCTAAGGTGCTGAAGTATAGGTGCCTTCATTTATTTGCTATAGGTGATAATTGCAGATTCAATTATTTCTAAAAGAAAGGATATTTAAAAGAGAGGAAAGCTGAGAATCTGGGAGTTATCTTTCACAATATGGAAAGGTCCTTTAGGGTGTGTATCTGTGCTGCAAAATGACTGGGATCTTTCCTTTGTACTTTTTGGAAGATTTGTTAAAAATTATTAATTAGCCGAACTTCATTATAATTACATAGATGTAAAAATACATTTGCTGTATTCTTTAGTAGTGTTTCAATTTATTTGCACCTGTCTGTATACCTCTTTTCCTTTTTTCTTCCCCCCCAATAGACTTCAGAAAATGTTTAAATGATATTTCTGACTTTCAAGTATGAAACCTTAGGGTGGTTGATAACTAGTAATTTTAATTTGTCTCTGGAATGCTTTACTGTTAATTGAAAGGATTTTCCCCCTAGTATCACAGCCAATGGCTTGTCTTGTGCAGCTAATTAGTGCGATTATTCCACAGCTGCATTTGCTACTGCACAAAGGTTTGCTCCTAGTTTTATCAAAAGGATCAGTCTCTTTGGAAATGTTTGGACCTGACAGGCTTTGAATAGTAAGACCAATCATTTATTTATTTATTTTAAGTAGCCCCAACCCCAGGGCTCAGGAAAGTACATTTGAGCTTTGAACACATACTCAAAACTGGAAAAATACATTTTCTTCTGATGCTCTTTTAGTAGCCTATTAGGAAGTGAATAGTTTTAAATGACTAGAGTAATGGCTGGGGTGCATTCTTGCTATGTGGAGGAGTCTGTGTATTAAAACAGTAGGCAAGGTATTAAGGTTTGCTTTCTCGTGGCATGATGGGGGAAGGGAGGATGAAGAAAAGAAGCTTTGCTTTTCTTGGGATGCTGAAAACATCAGAGAGAGCCAATGAGTTTTTCCTTCCTCCTGACAAAATGCTGTGTGAGATGAGTCTAATCTCCTTTCTTCTAGCGAAATGGTGAATGAGTGTGCTACTCAAGAAGTATTATGGCTTTGTGGTTTAGAGGAGAAAAAGTGAAGAAAGTAAATGTGCCTACAATTCCACTGGCAAGTGTAATCACTGCTGCTCATTCCTTGCCACACATTTTATGTCTGGGGATAGATGGATGGATGGGTAGATGCCATACCTATTTGAAACCAGAATGTCAAGACATTTTTGTGTTCTACTTCATAATTTACTCTTTTTGCATGCATTTCCTACTTGGCTCTGTTGTTCAACGTTAAAAAATGTGTAGGATTTTATTGACTTCATGTTTACTTAAACATTCCTAGAATTTATGGAAAAATTTTAGGTGATTCAGAATCTTTTATGGTTTGTAAGGAATTTGTAATGTCAGTTTTTTCAATTTGAATTATTTACTTAGGAAAATTGTCTATCAGAGAAATTTTTGAATCCAGTTGAATGAACAACTTTATAGCTTTTAAAAATAACATTAGGTTGCTTCCTTAAAGGATTGTAGCATTTACCAGCAATGGCCTAGGCAGGGGTGTGGAACCTTTTAGAGCTTTCAGTGCTGTAAACAGCTTGCTGTGGCATATGTGCCATCATTCGCCACCACTGGCCTAGAGTGACATTATCATTATTCTTTGTCTTATAATGAACATTTTTAAAGGAAGCTTTGTGTCTGTATTTTTAAAATTTATTGAATTCTATAGCTTTATTCATATCAATAAAAATATTTCTATGCCATTTTTAATAATGGAATAGTATTAAGTTGTGTAAACCCATTACAATTCACTGAACTAATTTCTGATGGTGGAAATGAGTGAACTTGTAATATAATTTTACTATGTAGTTTTTCTGGGGCCATGTGAGGACAAAGCAAATACATCTGCATCCTAGGGCACATTCCTGCGGAATCTGCAGGCTCCTGTCCTTAAGGAGCTTATAGGGATGGTTGTTTATTTCAAGGCTTTAGTTTGCCTTGGGAGAAGTCTGGACTTAAGGGAGGAACGTCAAGGGCAGATGCCTCTTGTGAAGCCTGTCTAGAGCCAGTGTTTTCCCAAATGTTATTTTATGTGATTCCAGATCCTAAGGTGTTATGCTATTTATCTTTCACAGAGATTTAAAAATTATATTGTGAGAACTGCATTAAGGAAAAATTTATTTAACATTAATAACAACAGTAAACATTTATTGAAGTAATGCTACATGATACTCATTGTATGAGGAAATTATGTGCATCGTTTTATTTAATTGTTACCAAAGCCCTATGGGGGCTTTAAGATGCAAATGATGTACTAGAAGTACAAAAACACACTTCTCTTTTATAAGTGGGTAAGTGGGTGCCAAACTGTTGTCATCTTTCTATTCCAAGTATGATAACTAAGGCAGACTGAAGGTTAATTTGTTGATATCATAGAGTTGCCCAAATGAGCAACCAAAAACGTACTTACAAAAATTATGAGGTCTTTTATTCTTAATTTCTAATGAGTGTTTAAGCATTTTAAATAACTTTGAGCAAAAGAAGTCCTAAACTCATTACAAGTGGGCCTCACAGCAGAGCACTCCATACCATGACATGCTGAGATGAACTCGAGGAAAAGGCAGTACAAAGAAAAGTAGGAGACTGTTTTCTGCTCCCTTGCCCCAGGCTGGGGTTGAGTTCAGTGTTAAGAGTCTAGTCAGAATGTTTCCTGCATTAATGCTTTTTACTTCCTGTGTCTTAGAAATATTTTCCACAATAAACTACACCCTTTGTTTAAATAATTCTTTGCTGAAAAATGTTTTAGAGGTCTTCAAGGAATTTAGACAACATGTAGGAGTACTTGTTAGGTTAAAGTCAGTTACTTCAAAAAGCAAGTCAGGCAATTTATTTTTAAATTTGGGTGCCATTAAGACTCATGGCTTGACACTGCATATGGCAGCACTATATTTGGTGGTGATGAGTAGTGTGCTGTATAAAATGTCAAAAAAAAAAAAAAAAAAGCAACTTAAGTGGCTTGATAAAAATGCTTGGATGCAATCAAGCTGACTTATTTTAATTCAACTACTAATGACTAAAATCCTGTCACCTCTTGATTTTCAATTATGTGGAGTACCGTTCTGTGACTTGATTATATTTGTGCAGGCTCATTTCAGTTTGGTGCCATTGAGGACACCCCAAAATGTAAATGGAGGGCCTCATTAGGAAACTAAATGTTGTGTGCATTTTGGTTTTTCCACAGCAGTTCCGCGGAGCATCCTGGGGCCTCCAAGCCTCCGATAAGCTCCTCCAGTATGACATCACGCATCTTGCTACGCCAGCAACTCATGCGTGAGCAGATGCAGGAGCAAGAGCGCAGGGAGCAGCAACAGAAGCTGCAGGCGGCCCAGTTCATGCAGCAGAGAGTGCCTGTGAGTCAGACACCAGCCATAAACGTCAGTGTGCCCACCACACTTCCCTCTGCCACCCAGGTGCCGATGGAAGTCCTTAAGGTATGTGCATACTGCTCTGTGGTAGAACTGAACCTTCTTCCTTTTTCCACTTTCCAAATGTTTTCTTTTAGAGAATGTGAATTTATGTTGGTCATAGGAGTCCGTCAGAATTATGTTTATTAGTGCCAATTCTGCTGATTCCTACATAGATTATAGACTTTGAAAGGAGGATGCAAAGTAACTGGAAATGGAAGAGTAACCCCCATAGATGGTGGGAGCATGTCAGTGCTCTGTGTGGAGTCCCAAGTAGAGATAGGTATTTGTGATAGTGACATCTTTCCATCCTTCTGGGGTGGAAAGTTTCAAAACATAAAAATTAACTGAATCAGTCCTTCTCTTATCATTAGTGTAATTTTTTTTTTCTTAAATACGTCCCATGGGCGCACTTTAATTTCTTACTAAACCATGCTGGGTATGGAATCCTACTCTTAGAAAATCACATCAGATGTAAAATTGTAGACAAGCTTTCTGTGCTTTAATAACCAGATGGTATAATCCTTTTACTGAAGTGAGTTGTCTGCTTTGGGTCTCTCTGGTTTCTTGCTAGAGTAGAAACTGCAGGAGCTTGTTAGCATCATTCTATCCAGGACATACAGCTTCCTAATTACTAAGGAAAGTTGTAACAAATCTAAGGATAGAATCCCATCTCCTACATGTGTCTTCCACATCACATAAAGAGCTACTCCTTGTGTAGTGATGAACATTTCAATTCTGAAATATAATTGGTCCTGACAAAGGCAGGGAACTTCCTTATTTTCCAATTTTTTCCCATTCACCTGATTGATTCATTGTGAAGGTACCAAGTCTTACTGTTCATTAAACAATGTGAGCTTTACAAGCCAGTGATTCATTGTTGGTCCTTGCATTCATTTGTGTGCTCAGGAAAAAACAATTGACACTATTTAAAGTTTACAATTAAAGTAAGCGGAGGAATGATGGGTTATAATCAGGAAGCAATATTTAATCTTTACCAGGAAGTAGGAATGAGATTCTTTAAAAACAACTTTAAAGTTAGTTATAATTTATTTACAAAGACTTTTAACATGCAGTGACACACTAATCAAAGTCAGAGAAGCTAACTGAAGCTCTGCTAGGGTAAAAACAAGGGGTTGGGCATAAAATTTTACTGTAATGTGGTGGCTTGAAATTCTGGATATTGCTGCAATTAGTGGATCTTTTATGCCTGCCTAGCATCTTGTGAAGTACAGGGAAGGTTTTTGCTCTAGAATAGATAATATATGGTTCTTTTTATTTTGCTTGGTTGAGAACTCAGAAATATTATTTAAAGGTTATATACATTTAAGTTGTTTTGTGTGGCTTGAGTCATAGTTGTTTTTTTATACCTTATTTAAGCTTGTATAAATTAAATATTAGCGAGATATGAAGAAGTATGTCAGCTTTTTTAATCAGAATCTACTTTTAATCTGAAGAGCAATTTTTAGAATTTTTAGAAGAAATAACATGAATTTGAGTTAATGTTGCTGTGTATCAACTTAAAGGTGATGTGTCTTTTTTTTTTTGGTGGAACCAGGGATTGAACTTCGGCCCTTGCGCTTGTCAGGCAAGCACTTATTCTACTGAGCCATCTCCCCAGCCCCGATGTTTCATTTTATATTAAATACAAATCAAATTTCCTATTAGGACATTTATGTATAATGGTAGAAAAATTATCCAAATGCAGGTGTGCTAAGATATCATTTTCGTGTCTTAAGAGTAGATATAATTTTGAAATGTTAAAATATTTCATGTGTGAAAATTATTAAAATTAGACTCTATGTCAAATAATTTTGAATAATATTCCTCTTTTTCCTTGTGTGTTAGTATGCCCTGAAAGCAGTGGATTGGGCTGCAACTCTCAGTTTAGAAACACCAGGAAAATGTCCACAGTTAAAGCACAACTAAATTATTAAAACTGAAAGGCAGTCTGACCAGAAATGGGCAGTTGGCACATTTATATCTCATTCTGAATACATTTCATCACCATTTAACTTTTACATTTGTATAATTCAGTTCAATAAACTAGTGACATGTGTTGTGTAGCAGAGTTGTTGCCGTGACAGTCCAGACAGGTTTAATACTATTTAGACTAGATGTAGTGCCCTTAAATGAAGGACTAAATAAAAACAGGATTTCATTCATCTAAGGCATTATTCTAAGGAATTCAAATACAATTTGTAAAGAAAGTATCATAAGTGATTGTTTCAGTTGCTTAAGACTTAGGACTTTATGGAGATAATTTACATATTTTCACCAGTTTTGTGTATGAAAATATTACAAAGTATTCATTATACAAATATTCGCAAGAAAAATGTGGTATTTTATTTTCCCTTTTGTAGTTTTTAAATTATAAAATAATTTTATGAAGTAAATTGTTAATTTGCTTAACCTAAGATCTTTTTCCTTAAATGTACATTCTTTAAAAATTGATTGTCTAAGTGTATTGTGTACTATGATTAGATCGTATTGAATAAATACTTTCTTGAGTAAATTCTTCATTTAATTTTAAAGTTTTAAATTGCTAAAGCATTAAAGGGCCAAGGAGATAGCTCAATAGAATAAATGCTTGCCTGACAAGTCCAGGGTCCTGAGTTCATTCCCTTGTATGAAAAAAAAATGCTGAAGCAGAATATATCTATTTATCCTTGAAAGTAGGTGCAGCTTGACCTTTCCTCCTGTGCTGGAGAACCCTTGGTTAAGTCTTTGCATTGCTTAACTGTTTTGTACAACCTTGAAAGAAGAAAGACCATAGTTCTAACTTGCATGCCCATGTGTACACACGCACACAATTTATCAGAATTCCACTATTGATTGAATTACTGATTTGAAAAGCCAAATTATTGCTTCCAGGTTAATCTCTTTGGCAGAGTTGTAATTAAAATATGAAACTTTATGAATCATGTTTAAAAATTGTTGACATCTGGGCCACTAAGAACCAATTGGAATTCATGGCAGAGACTGGAAACTCGGGTCACTCACTCCTCATCTAATGGTTATTGTAGAGACTGTAAGCTCAGGACGCTACAGGGCTAGATTCTAGTTTTTTTGTGGATTTCATTAAGTTACAGATTAATTGATCTTATTTTCAGCTTGGATGACATAGAATAATGAACCTTATCACTTTTATCTTGCACAAATATATTTGCCTTTTATAGGTTTCTTAACAAGTTTACCCAATTGAGTATGGTAATTTAAAGATGTCTCTTTACCATAAATGAAGCAACACTTGGAATGCAAAATACAGTTTTTTTTGGTTTTTGGGGGGTTTTTTGCATTTGTGAACTTACCCTATGTTTTGAATTGTGAATGAAACACAAACTCATTAAGAACTATTGATGGAAATGATTTCTCCTACAGATGGGTTTTATTAGCATATGAGTCACACAAAACTGAGTTTTGAAAATTGACATAGATTTAAAAAAAAAAAACTAAAACCAAAACAGCAAGGTAAGCAGATACAGATTTTGCAGACACGATAGGTCTCCAAACTAAAGCATCATGGTACTACCTACTACAGGCTCTTCTCTCTACCTTTGATTGATTATTGAAATATGTGCTTAGTCTGGTATCGTAGACTGGCAAATTCATCATGATATCTTTTCTCAACTGCTCTGTCATGGATTGTGCAAGTTCATAACTTGAAAAAAATTATATATATATATATATATATATATATTTTTTTTTTTTTTTTTGAACTGGGGATTAAACTCAGACCCTTTCACTTGCCAGGGAAGTGCTTATTTTACTGAGCCATCTCCCTGACCCCGAAAATATTTTTCTGTTAAGCAATTTATAAGGAATTTCTAAGAATCTTCTCTCCCTGCCTGTTCATCTCTCTGTCTCTGTCTCCATCTCTATCTCCGTCTCTGTCTCCATCTCCCTCTGTCTCTGTCTCTGCCTCTGCTTCTGCCCCTGCCTCTGCCCCCACTTCTATCTCTCTGTCTCTGTCTCTCCCCCCCACATACTTACTTCTTTTGCCCTCCCTCTCTCCCTTGCTCCTCTCTCCCTGTCTCTCTTCCTCTCTCCCTCCTACCCCCTCTTTTAAATTTAGGAATCTAAGGGCCAGCCAGGTGTTCTCTTTAGAATAAACCTACTCCATACATTGAAGTTTTGTGCCCTGCTTCTGATAAAGATTATGTGAATTTAAAGGAACAAAATACCTTTTGTTACTGTGAGATATTTTGAGTAGTTTGAAGTTTATTTTAAAATTTTTGTCCTTTTCCAAATCATCTCAGGAATTAGAAAAATTGCTATGCAGTTAGAAAGTGATTTTTGCTCATGACATGCAAAAATACTTCTACCAGGACTCTCCATGTTGTAAACTAAATTTGCTTGGGCATTTATTTGTCAGCTTTCTCATCAACACTGCATCAGTTTGAAAATATTCTGGTGTAAGTGAGGGAAAAAGTGAATGACCATATTGCCAGTTTTGCTCTATAAATGAGGGAATCTATCTGGAATAGAATGTTCAAAGAATGGCTCATCTTTTAGGTATAATACAAAAAAACCATGGGATAGTTTGTGTGGTGATTTGTAATGGATTGGCAGAAGGAATTTTTCTTACACTCACTTTTAGATTTTTCTCCTGATTATTTCACCAGGAATACAAAACCTTGACAGCTTCACAGTGGCTATTGGAAGCCTGAACAGATCAGTTTACTTTGGCTCCTTAGGGAATCCATTCCTTAAGGTTCTGTCCCTATGAGAGAAGGACTTGTAATATTTGAGGCTTCTACTAGTGTATTTCATTCTTTCATGAGCCATCATATATTTGTGTCCCCAGATGTTCTGTCATATACAAACAACCTGTTAGTCTTGATTTCAGGGTACACTTACACACTGATATATCCTTTCATTTCTGAATCAATCAAGTGTCTCAGTGTCTACAAGGTATGAGTATCCTTGTTTGGGACAAGAAAGGGATTTCATTTCTAGGTTCCACAAATGCCTCTCATTCTCCTAGAGATCTCATTTGCCTGCAGTGTCTTTAATATGGTGACATTCAGTGTCACATTTATGGTGGTTTATTTTCTTTTTAAAAATAATTTTATTAACTTTAAAAAATTATAGTTAGTGCTCATTTACCTTTAATAAACACACATGTTGTGGAAGAATAATGTAATGGGAAAATGACCATCCCTACCACCTGCTTGCTCCTTGAAGCTCCCTGGAGGGAACTGCTATCAACAGCATAGGGTACAACCTTACTGGCATTTTCTGTTTTCCAGCCCTGCCATTGCCTTTTGTGGAAGCAAGCTTTGCAGAACTATGTTAGGTAGTTCATTCAGGTAGACAGGACTCTTTCTCTTTGTTCATATTTTGCAAGTGGAAAAAAAGAGAACTGAAGTTTCTCCCTGCTTTAGTGTTGTCTTTCCTTTTAAGAATATGCTTCAGAACTTCCCTATTCTACCCTAGGCTGAGCAGAGTTTATGATATTTATTTTGAAAGGATCTTGATGGTTCTGGTGGACAAGTGTGAGTCAGCTTTCTTGGCACTGACTGGGCATGTGTCATGCTGCCCTTGAGGCCCTGTGGGTGCTAAGTTAGTAATCTCAGGGCTGGCATATTCTCTCGAGCTGTTCTCTTGGCTTAGAGTTTTGCTCTTTATCTACCCTAAAGAATAGCAGGAGGAGAAACTACCTACAACAAAATATGCCATCTTATTAAGTCTGTGAATCAATTCCACTTCTCTAAAAACAGTGAAATGTCTGCTCTGATTACATTTTTCACTTGGTCATATTGGCACAAAGTAGAAATGATTGCAAATGATTTCCCCTTTTACAATGAAGCCATTTTTACAGTGTAGTTCACGGTAGGATAGCATCTGGGTGGTTTGATTAGAGCACCAGCTGTGCTCAATGAGACACCTGGAAGACCTGATCTTAGAGGAGGCAGCAGAGGAAGATCTCCACATGGTCTCCAGAAGCCACTTGTCACCACTGTAGTCATCTCATGGATTTATCTGAGAGAGGAGACATAAGCTCCCTTAGGGGATGCCAGTGAGAAGAAGGTTGAGAAACACTCCTGTAGAATGTCAGGTGTCCCTTACACACTCCTCTCTGTGTGAAGTACTCGAAAAACTGTGATCACAGATGCTTTAAATCAGACCCCTGCATTCTGGCTGGGCTGTGTCTCCCCAAGACATTGCTTATACTTGTGCTTAGGATAGCCGATGACATTGACCCATTTAATTCCACACCTGGTCTGTGTAATTGTTAGTAATACCCATTTTGAAGAAGTGGGAACCAACACACAGAGGTAAAGTCATCAGAATAAGAGGTATAATGATTAGAGCTACTCAGTGAAGCCCCTGCTCAGCTGTTAAGAGTGAGAGAGGAACCAGGACCTATAGGACAGAGCAACATTCAGCCTCTCACTGTGGTGGGAGCCTTGGTCTGAACAGTTGTTGATGGCATGGCTTCAGGCTAGCACTTCAAACAGTTTTGGGAGTTACTGGCATGACTGGGGCCAGTTGAATGCTGGGACAGTAGTCATGGGGCACTTTGGGTGGTAGGATGAGCATTTGGTCTCTTTGAGCTCCTTTACCACTTTAGCAACACTGTGAGATGGGTAGGATAAGTCCCATCCTCTCTGTGGGGAAAAAGTTGAGACATTTCCACCAGCCCCTGATCCCACAGTTAACCTCTTTCCCCAGCATTAACTAAAAACACACACTGATGTCCCTGTGGTTTTGTAGAGCTTAAAGATGTACCCTCAACGTTTCTAAATAATTACAGAATACATTATGGTAAAGTGGGAGGCCAGAAACTGCAGAAGAGCCTGACAAGGTTTTGCTATGTCATTTAGGCTGGGCCTCAACTCACTGTGCAATACACGTTGCCCTCAGATTCACTGCAGACCTTCTGCCTCAGCCTCCTGAGTGCTGGGATTATAGGTATGCACTACCATTCAAGGCTAGGGCTTTTGCCATTGATTGATTGGAGTATTTCTGTGAGTCTCTGTGTTATGTCATATGAATTAACTGTGTTTTATCCTGTTTAAGAAGACTTCCCAGCCACACTAACCATGATGATACTTTTTGGCTTAGTGAGATGATTATGGTTAAAACTCATTTAGACTGGAGGTTTCTGTAACAGCATCCAAAAAATTCTCAAGAGAAGATCACTTATAAAGATCTTGATGGTTCAGCCTATTGCAGCTCATATGCTATTTCTATACATTTTAGTAATACATTTGTGTTGCTATAAAGTGAGTTTTGAAATGCTTACTCCTATAGACTTGCGCGTACTTTTTATAGGAATTTTCTCCTGAAGCTATGATTGCATTTTTAGTTTTTTCTCCATGCCTCTTCCCTATGGAATTGGAGTGTTTGCTGTATTTTTGCACTTAAAACTGGAACATCAGTATTGCTTGTTTTTCTGTCTGCTTTTAAGTGAGTGTCATCTGTAACGTATCTTACATCATATGAAAAGGTCAGAATCTCCTTCAGAGATGTTACCTACTCACTCTCAACAATTAAAGACAGATTTGAAAGACTGTTGATAGACTGCTTTTACAGGTATGCTTTTTGTATAAGAAGTTATGGACACATCTAAGCTAAGTCTAAATTTAACTGTGTTCTACTAAAATAAGTGGGTAGGAATGATATTGAAAGTATGTAAATCACTACAGTGGCTGTGTTCAAGGTTATAGCAGCAGTCAGAACTAGAATATTGGTGCTTGCCCTAAATGTGTCTCTCTTTATTGACATCTTTGAGTTAACATCCTTAACTTTAAGAAAAATTTAGTTTTGGTAATACTCGACTTTCAAATCTTATTTATAAAGTTAGATGTTTTGTGTATTGATTTCATTAAGGGGAAATAAATGAAAATTGAAACATATACAAAGCTGGTAAACTGGGAGGTTAAAAATAGAGAATAATTTTAGGAAAAGAATTACTCTAAATTACTATTTTTTTTTTTTTTTTACTCCTGGGAGATAGCTCCGTAGAATAAGTGCTTGCTTAGTAAGCACAAAGGCCTGAGTTCAATCCCCGGTTCCACAAAAAACAAAACAAAACAAAAACCCACAAAACTATTTTTAAAAATAGAGAATGTCCTAGGAAAGGGTCTAGATGATTCTAAACCATGATGTTCCTACTAGCTGGTATCTGAGATGGTTGTGGTCAAACGCTTTATTACTATTTTTTTTAAACTAGGATATTATATACATGCATTCTTCATGTAATTAAAGAGCGTGTCTCTAATGCATTTTATTTGAGTCTTAGCAAAGTCCTGTTAACCTAACTTTTTGAGAAGCATATTTCTTTTGTCAGGTGAATTTACTAGACTTAAGCACTCTAAGCAGCTCTAGTGGCTTTGCTACAAGAAAGGCAAGAGGATATAGGAATCCTGGAAATTAAAAGGGAGCAAAAGGATCTTACTCATCCAAATGTGAATTCTTTTAAAACGTAGTTAAGAGACCCAAAATCAAAAGCAAAATTCAGGTTTCTACTATAGTACTTCCAGGCATAGCTTCATTGTAATCGCCCCTGTTGGCCCTGAGTTTTGTATAATTAAAATTTAGGAGCTGGAAACTTTTTTGAGACTTAATTAGAAGTGACAAACCAGAGACATTCCTGCCGGTTAGGGAAGGCTTAAGAATTTCTTATTGGCTAAATTACAAATATGTAACATTTTTTTGAACACTGCATGGTAGTTCAGACTGCCTAAAGGTGACAAGATTAGCTCTGTTTTTCTAGTGAAGTAGTAAAAATTCGATTAATAAGTACCAGGCAAAGAAACTTTTTTTTCTTTTTACTCTATAAGAAGTCTTACCTTGAGTACTTCTGGCTGTGGAGACTGGTGCCTTAATTAGCCACATGTTCTTTTTACCTCCTGGGAAATAAGTACAGGATAAAATTGGGGATCAAGACACAGACGTACATTGACTTAGCACACGCCGCTAAGTAATTCATCAAGGAATGTTGGTAATTAGTACTGCCTCTTTCAACTCTTGGCTTATTTTATAAAACCGGTTGATTTAAAATAATGCCTGCTGATTTATTGCCCACACGTTTCCAGGCGGGAACTTGGCTCCTAAACAAAAGCAGGATTGTGCAGTGATGGAAGTGTGCCCTCCTGTTTTTTTGTGTGTTTTTACAAATTCTGAAGGGCCATCTATGTCCCCTATTAACTTCGTTGCATTTTCTTTTACCCTGTTCAGCATTTTCCTGGGCTTTCCTTTGTGTCCTGGTACAGAGAAAGGGTGAGCAAATTAAAGAAAAAAAGTAAAAGAAACCCAGGCCCTTGGAGATTTTGAATGTGAGGTGCTTGTCAGAGTATGTTGGTGGAGTGTGGTTTGATGGAATTTAATTTGAATCTTTCGTCCCGTAAGACAGGCTGTTATTAGCATTCGGTCTTCTTGCCCTGTGAAACACTTTGTGATATTTATTGCACCAGGCTAATCTTGAAAGATTGAATTTATGAGGTGCACAGGACAGTATAGCTTCAATCTTGTAGCTTTGGTATCTACATTTGTGGTTCTCATGTGGATGCCTAATTTCTGTGCTAAGTAAAGTCCTTCATTATGATTTGAGAATTGACTAGCATCAGTGTCCCTGTCAAAATTCTAATACTTGTCTGTGTCCAGTAGTTAATGTAACTTTGGCACATATCTTGTTCTCTTTGGGCCTCATTGTCCTCATCCATGAACTGGGTTAATAATGCCTGCTCTGGAGCATTTGTGAGAGATAAATGAGGAAATTCACCAAAGCAGAGAGTATCCAGTAAAATTAGAATGGGAGCCATGTATGTGAATCCAGATTTTCTAGTAATCTCATAAAAGAATAAAAAGGGACAGATGAAGCTACTTTTATTAAATTTTATTTAACTAGACATGGTGGTGCATGCCTGTAATCTTAACACCCTGAGAGGCTAAGGCAGGAGGATTTCAAGTTTGGTCACAGCCTAGGTAATTCATTGACAGTAAGATGCTGTCTCTAAAAATAAATAAATAAAAATGAAAATAAGAGCCGGCAACATAGCGGACTAAACACCTGCTTAGGCAAACACAGGGCCCAGGGTTTGATCCCTGGCACCACAAGCCATGCTGGCCCCACCCTAGGCACTCTGAGCTGGCCAACAGAGACCAGGCATGGTGGCTCATGCTTGTAATCCCAGCACTGGGGAGGCTGAAAATAGGAGGATTACTATGAGTCTGAGCTGTGTAGTGAGACCCAGTATCAAATATGTTTAAAAAAAAAAAAGGGTAAAGATTTAGCTCAGTGTGAGGGTCCTAGGTTCAATCTACAATATCATAAAATCATATATATATATGTATATATATATATATATATGGATTATATCCCTAGAATATTATTATTTGAACCTGTAATGAGGATAAAAGTTATTACCAAGATTTTTTTACATTCCTATTTTCATTAAGTTTTTGTATTAAGTCTTCCATACTGGGCCGACCAAATAGCTCAGTGGATTAAAGTGCCTGCAAGCAGGCGCAGGGCCCCAGGTTTCAATTCCCAGGCCTGCCATGCCAGCCCTGTCCCTGGGGTGTGCTGAGAGGGCAATTTAGACTGGGCTTGGTGGTATGCACCTGTAACCCCAGCACTTGGGAGGCTGTAAATAAGACAGTCACTAGGAGCCCAATCTAATAGTGAGACCCTGAACACCCTGTAGACCCTTCCAAAAAAAAAAAAAAAAGCCTTTCCTACTATCTTCACGATTGGGTATCTTATGCTTCCAACACATTTCAACTTGAACACTGAATTTTCATCAGACTTATTTGATCCTGTAAAATTTA
>NDGM011193502.1:0-13410 GCA_002564305.1 Octomys mimax | reverse complement strand
AAGGAAGGAAGGAAGGAAGGAAGGAAGGAAGTGAGGAAGGAAGGGAAGAAAGAAAGAAGAATTGGATGGCATATAGATGGAAAGAGAATTTAGGTAACGTCATGGAGCAGCAGTAGAGTGGTCGCATCTCCTCTAAACTCACGCGTTGAAACCCTAAGCACCTGTGTCTGGAGCGGCAGTAATTAGGGTTACATGAGTGCTAGGGACAGACTACAGCTGTGGTAGGACCCGCGCTCTCTAGAGGACGCATGGGAGCGCTCCCGACCTGCACTCCGTTTTCCTGCACCTCTGCCCAGGAAGGCCCGTCAGTGAGCCAGGAATACCACCTGCACCCAATGGCTGACTCGGACAGAACCTCGATTTCAGACCTTTGCGTGTGGCCTTCCAGCTGAAATGGCGAGAAAGCAGGTTCCTGTTGTCCATACTGCCCAGCCGATGCCTCTGTGTCCTCACACAGACTAATGTAAAGGGGAAAGGAGTAAAGGCAGAATGTGAAGATTAAGGACCGAGGCAAAAACTATGATTCACAGGGGTGCTTTAGCGAGCTGACCTGTGGCAGGTGCCTTCCAAGGAGTAAGCTGTTTTACCAAAGCTCGTTCCAGTTCAGTGAGACAATTCATTCTTATTTGCAAATTTTTAAAGATATTGTAGGGAAACATTTTACATAGTAATAGAGTAGTAGTTTTCAATCCATGGTAACAAAATTCACTTGGAAAAATAAACGTTTTGTGAATGTTTGCTGTGTGGTTGTCTTTATAGGTCGTTGACGTGTGATACACAAATACGAATAAATCCTACTAATCAATGTATTTCTCTGAAGTCATTTTATAGGTAATGATTGGAATGTATTTATTCAATGAGATCAAAGCTTATTTCAATTTTCAAAGAATTGAAGCCTGCCTGAAAAATAAAAAATTCCACTTATCTTCAGTTTTCTCCTTTTATATTCATGAGTCAATCATTTCCTTGCGTGAATAAATTTGTTTTCAAAACTAAGTTTTTAACATTCAGAACACGTCTCACAGTATATGAGGTCACAGAATCATAACTTTAGAATGAGATGGTAAAAAATATTCTGTAATCCTAATCCTTCTATTTATTACTGAAAAATGGATTTCATTAAAGAAATACCAAAGGACAGCTACAGAGCCTTATAACTTTAGCTCTGCTCTGGTTTTGCCTTCCCCTATATTTTCATTTCATAATAGGACATGTAATAGCCAGACAGCACTGGAAAAGCAAGTTTTAAGGACAAATTGAAACTCTGTTTGAACTTGAACCAAAATCATCTTAAAGGTATGGCTCAATCCAGCAAGGACATTTGGATACCACCCACATATTGAACACCTCTTTTATATAACGTAAACTTGCCCAGAATTACAGCGATGAAGTGACAGGACCAGAAATGCTCAGCATCACAGCTGGCCAAAGATGTAATACTATTCAAGGACATCCGCAGCAGTGACATGATGAAAACTATTTGTTTTTATACCTTAGGAAATTCAGTGTTGTGGAAGATCTTGCTAGCTAAATAATTCCTCCTGTGTCTCATTTTGAAAGAGAAGGTCATAAAATGCTAGGCTGAAAGGTAAATTGATTAGTGTAATTTTTACCATTGTTCTTAGTCCCTCTACGAGATAGACAGCTCAGAACACTCCAGATTTAGATAAAATAAGGTCAGTAACTCAGACTGACCGTGCCACTTGTGCCAAAGTGAAAGCCTCACACACACAGTATGAACATTTTTGCAGCTTGTTCTTAGTGCATTTTCAGAGGCCACAATGCTTGCATTCTTGGGAAGTTGGTACAAGGGCATAATGTATCTTCATCAGTTTTTTTTTCTTTCCCTCTCCTTTCTCCTACTTCCATTTTTGGAAGAGATATAAATATGGATTTGTCACGTCCACTAACATACAAAATGGTATCTCTGAATACAGCCATGGAGTCACAGAAGTCACAGATTTCTGAATCTGTCATATGCATAGAAAATGAGCTTTGTAATTTTCTAGCTTTTCTTTTGGGTTTGCCTATTAAAGAAATTACTCCAACAAGCCAGGCCTAAGTAGATTTTCTTCTCACTAACTGTACTAGTCAAGTCAATTAAACTGAATCATTTGCTAGGGTGGATACCTCCTAGGGTACAATCTGCATTGTCCAATTTTTCCTTTCTGTACTCTTGTCTCTTATTATTTTAATGATGTAAAAGGTACTAAAATACTAACCCAAACTTGTATAATCACCTCATTCTTAGCATTAGTGAAACTGCTAGAGAAATTTTATGATGAAAATACTATAATGAAAATAGTGTGGCCCAAGACCAAATTGATTAAGTTTTTCAAAAAAATTAATGTAAAATTGATAAGAAAATAGGGGACTCATTACCATCTTAGAAATCAGTGTTTTCAATTAAATGAACTAAATGTGTATTGAATTTAACGGTCTAAGAATTCATTAATACTTAATAATGTAAATACCTTGGGCTGGCCAGATAGCTCAGTGACAATGACTGAGGTTCGATCCCTGGTGTGCCATGCCAGCCTTGGCCCCGGGGCACACTGAGAAGTGACTGAGACTGGGCTGGTCGTGCACACCTGTAATTCCAGTGCTTGGGAGGCTGACGACAGGAGGATCGCTATGAGTCCGATCTGTGTAGTGAGACCCTGTATACCCTGTACTAAAATACAGGAAAAAATTTTTAAAAGGAATATAAATACCCAAGGCAATATATAATCATTTAAGTAATATAATTAGCTGTTTCCTAATTAGGAGTGAGTGATGAACTAAAATACACAAAAGAAACCTTAGGAATAGATCAAGTAAAACTCTTCACTCTATTGAAGGCAACATCATGGCCTATATTTATAAGCTGCTAGCTACTGTAACACAAGGCTGAGGAATTTTTGCTGAGGCCCTAGAACACAGAACACTTTAGTCCAATATCACCAGCTTGCCCTTGGGCTTGGAATTGTCAAACTTCATGAGTGCAAACCATTCTGAGCGAACAAAGAAGCCTGGCACTGTCTGTAATCTTTTACTCTTCTTCCACTACAAACAAAACTACTAAAGCTACTTTTAAACACAAAAAAATCTAAAATGTTTATCCTAATTCTGTTTTTGACAGAAGGCAGAATCCCTGCTGCTTTGTTTTTCTACAGAAGTAAAAAGAAATCCTAGCAAATGCTATTTTTAGGACAAGAATAACAATCACAAATGCTGACTCATGTAAGCCAGCCTACTATGTACAAAGAAAAGAACGATCAAGATAATATGTAGTGCAAGAGAGGGTCCAAAGAAGTTATGGGACTTCATTTTTAGTACAGGGTCTAGAGGGTCTCACAGATTGGACTCATAGTGATTCTCCTGTTGTCAGCCCCCCAAGCACTGGGATTTCAGGCACATACCACCATGCCCAATCTCAGTCACTGTCTCAGTGCGCCCCGCGGGTGGGGCTGGCACCTCATGCCAAGCATCAAACCTGGGTCACTATGCCTGTGTAAAGCAGGCACTTTAGTTCACTGAGCTATCTGGCTGGTCCTCAGAGAAGCTATGAAGGGAGAGAATTTAGGAGATGCATGAAGCTCAGAAAAAGCTCCAAAGGGCCTAAAATCCTGTGCTAGGATAAAGGAAGTTTAGAAATTTAGCTAATCCATTAATACAAATCAAGGGTGAGTGCCATGCAGTGGAAAGGTAACATGCAAATGTTTAGAAGCCTGCTTGGTCGAAACAAATACACTCAGCCTGCCTACAGGAGAGAATTTGGGAGGTATAAAGGAAAATAAAGACACTTAATATTCACATGCCGGATTTGAGATTCATTTTTTACCCACATCTTCTAGCCTTAATTTCCCTGTGAACAAGAACATAAATTAATTCCTTTGTATGGATGCAGAGTATTAGAATCTAAGCAACTGCAAGACCCAAGCAGTAAAAGTGCTTGGTCTTGGAAAAATAGTGCACTCCTGTCGTAGAGATCAACAGCTGGGGAAGGATTTCTAGGCACTGGAGAAGTCGAAAGACTCAGCCATAAAGAAGAAAAACCTGAGTTCTTCATGAAAGAACCTGAGATCATGAAGTTACAGGAAGCACATCAAATGCATAAGCTTAAATGTCACATGGCTTTCTTGTCTGAAGAACATAAAATAAAAGGTAGATAACAGGAAATAGGGAAATAGATCTTTTACAAATAGCAGGGGGTTTAAGAGATGGAGGAGAGGGAGGGAGTGAAGGAGAAGGGGATGATCAAGAATGGAGATGAACTATATATATATATATGTACCAAGCCCATAGAAAGCAGCCTTCCAGCTGTATAGATTTTAACACAGGAAGGATTAAGGCCTCTTTCATGAACTTAGAACCTTGTTACATGGGCTGATATGCAATATTGATGGTGTGCTTTCAAGAGGTGATTCCATGGGCTATGATGCATGTGTCAGGGCTGGTCACTGAGTGATTGAACCTACACCCAAACAGTGAACTTTGGAGCCAAATAGGCCAGTTTGTTTTTTAGGAGCCTGCTCTACCTCTCAGTCATAGCAGCTCTCTGCAGCCAGGAATGCACATGGAAATGCCATCTGACATTCCTGACATTACATTACTGTCTTTGGCCCACTGTTGTACCTGGGCCCCTGTGAAATGGGTTCTGTGGTCAAATGCTGTCTTTAGTGGCACCACATACACAGCCATCAGCCATTGCAAATGCCTCAGCAGAAAAGTGGGGTCAGTGTAGCTACATCTGTAGCTATATCCACAGTGGTCAGAGCATATCTGTTTCCCTTGGGGAGAGACAAAAGAGCCAATGTATACCCCTCTTGCCATTGATGCAGAGGGTGGGGTACACATTGCATTGTGCCATATTTGTGGGCACCTTTCTCCTCTAGGGGGCCCAGTAAGCACAGTGTAGATCCACCTTTAGCATCGTCTTTGACTCAGCAGGAGTCAAGTCCAGGTTCCTTCACTGAGCTACTGCTTGCATGGTTCAGAATCTCATGTCCTAGTTTATTGAAGAGTCAAGGTGCCACTGCAGAAGGTAGCCCACCAAGTGTCTACCCTTGTCAAAGCATTTGCTATGACACTCCTGGTGAGAGGAGGGGTTTATGTCCTGGAACATGGTACACTACCTGGCTGGCTGTTTGGTCATGCTCCTATAAGTCTTGCCATATCTGAGCACCCCACAAGGGTTGGTGCCCTCCCTGCCAGTCTTGGGGTGCCTGTCTTGGATAATCTGCTGGGACAAAATACCTGACACCCAAAATTAAGTCAGGTAAAGATTATTTAAATCACAGTTAGTGGAGGTTTCAGTCCCTATTTGGCCGGCTCCAGGACAAAGTGGCACATGGCAGAGGGCAGCCATTTCTGGCTGCAGAAAAGGCAGCTAGCAAGCCCCTCACTTCCTTTCATTGTTTTCGGGCTATCAGCCTCAGGGCAGGTGTAGCACTCACACCCATTATTCCAGCATTGGATTATGAATTAATCACAAACTCTAGAAGCCACCCCATGACTACATGAGGCTTTGGGGGAGACACCTAAACAAAAACCGTAACAGTGTCCAAGCCAGCAGCCAGAGTATGATCCCTCTAAATACAGCCCAACCATCTGTGCAGACAGGTAGGAGGCCTTTATCATGCATTATGAATAGCCACACTGCCCTCAGCTCTGCCCATTGGCTCAATCTGCTTGCTCTGGTTTCAAACACTAGGGCTGGTTTTCCCATTTCCACATGGGGCTGGACCCTGACTGCTGTGCTTTGTGGGGCTGTGTGCCACAGCTGGACCCACTGTTCTACCAGGCATCAGCTGGATGTCCTTCCCTCTGCATAAGCACTAGATATCATCCTCTGTGGTCCATCATCTTATATGGTTTCCTGGGTGGTACATATCTCTGATCCCAGTCCCATTGCCACTGTGTCATCTTCCTGCCTCATCAGGGCTGCTCTTACATTTGGGCCTGTCTCAATTACTCTTCTCTCATTTCTGGGACAAATACCAGACACTCAAAATGAAGGAAGGAAAGGTTTACTTAGCACATAGTTACTGGAAGTTTTAGTCCATACTTGGCTGGCTCCAAAGCAGAGTGGCAGATGGCAGAGAGCATCAGTACATGGCAGCAGCAAAGAACAAGAGGAGCCAAGGGAGGAGTAGCAGTAACAATGGCAAGAGAGAGAGAGTCTGTCTCTCTGTCTCTTACATTGCATTCAGGCTCTCTGCCCTATGCTGGGGGAAGTACACACACCCATAATCCCAGCAGTACTAAGACCCATAATCCCAGCCTTGGATCACCATAATCCCAGTGGATCATGAGTTAATCACAAACTCTTGAAGTCCCTGCCCCATGACTACACGAGACTTTGGGGGGACAACTAGACACAAACCCTAACAGGGCCCATCAGCCCGCATTGCTGCTTCAAGCACAGCACAGAAACAGCAGCGTGTCCAGAGGCTGCCACCCATCTTATCTGTGGCTAAGCTGGCAATCAGCAGGTCCATCCAGCCTTGGATCTGGCTGACCTTCGGGGGCCAGAGCGTCTGTCCTTGGGAGGTTGGCCCTGCTTAGTCAGGGGCCACAGTTTCTTCTCCTTAAGCAGCTGAATTTTTATAGGTCTCACCTTACCTTTCTGCTTCGTTTCTATGTCACCCAACTACACAAACTGCATGATGGACTGGAGGACCCATGCAGGGGTCCAGAAGGGCTGCCCTTGTTGCCATATGCCAGAAGCCCACTTGCCAAGGTCAGGTCCTCCATGCATGCCACGAGCAGCTCCACATCCAGGCTGTGGTACTGCCGATCAAACAGCGTTTAGCACAAGCCCACTTCTCATAGCAGATGCTAAGTCCAAGTAGCTTGTCCACGTTGTAACTTGCTTTGGTAAGTCACCTATATTCTCCCAAACCAGGAGGTTTGCTGCCAAGAACAGTTCATCAAACTCTGGCTACCAGCAGGTGGAGCTGTGCCCTGCACATCCTGCAGAGCTTGTCACAGAAAGGGGTGTTGGCGACGTTGGCTGCATCTCCTGTGGCTTTACCTGCGTGTTACCACCCCCTTTGCCCCATAGCCATAACCATGCAAGCCCTGACTCACCAACTTTTTATTTTGTTTTGCCAGTGTCTTACCTTCATGGCCATGTAGGACATACATGTTATGTGGCAGGTAAAGGTGGCTGGTCCTACTGGCCGAACTCCCTGTGCTTGGGGATCCTCTACCTCCACCTTTTGGTGAATAAAAGGCCTTGCAGGCCATACCAGGGGATTTTCCTACAGAGTCTCCTGGAAGTGAGAATTACGCTTCTAGAGACACTTTGGGAGGAGGCCGTGCTGCCTGTGCCCCACAACATGGCTTCTGCAGCAGGCAGCCATTGTTCCAGATCCTGGTCAGTCCATTGCAGCTGGTCTACTTGCTGGGAAAGGTATTAAGCTTCTTGTCTCACATGGCAGGATATGTTAAAAAGCAGCCAACCCATCTGACCCGCCCAATCATGGGGGGTGGGGACTTGTATATTAATCACTTCTAAGGCCATAAACACATCATCAGGTGTCAGACGGGCCACTTTTCACCATCTTTTCTGGTGTTACAAACCTGAAAGAATAACTAATTTCAGCTGAACATGTTAGATTTCATAACAGGATGCCTAGATAACAGTCATGAGTTGGTCACCCATGGGTGACTTTCTATTTGTTTGCATATGCCTTGACAGTACAACCTTATTACAAATGATTCCCCTAAAAAGACATATATGGCAAGAGAAATTTACTATTAAGATAAAAATCAAGAATATTTTAGAGGGCTGGGGAGATAGCTTAATGGTCTGAGCAGCTGCCTGGAAAGTGCAAGGACCAGGGTTCAATCCCCGGCACCACATGCCATGCCAGCACTAGAACGTGGTGCATCACGTCAGCCCTGGAACCCCGGATGCAGCTTGCTAGCCACTGAGACCTGGCACAGTGGGATACAACTATACTGCCATCACTGGGGAGACTGAAACAGCAGGATCACTACATTTCTGAGCTGTGTAGCAAGACCCTGCACCAAATAAATAAGAGTTTTAGATTTTTTAAAAAAAGAATATTTTACAATGTGCAAACACCATACTGTCTTCCTAGTGTGAGAAGCTGGAAGAGCAAATACAATCCAAAATGTGTACTAGATCATGTTAAATGGGAGGAAACTGTACAAAAGGAAAAAGTACTTGAGAGGAAAAAAGGAAAGAAGAGAGGAATATATATATATATATATATATATATATATACATATACATATATTAACTAATATAGTTAAGGATGTTATACTACTAATTAGTTTTAGTACATTGAAAATAAAGGTTTGTACTTATATGGGCTATTAAATGCCTATAAACATTTAAAAATAACAACATGCAATGCACTAACTGTTACCATCCTATTATCTTGTTTTGAAATTTTGTTTTATTTTTTGCTTTAAAATATAAAGAGAATATTTTGCAAAGCAAAATTAACTTGAAAAATTGTTTTTTCTCTTTCTTTGGAATGAACATTGCCATTTGTTATCATAACTACACACTCGGCTACATTAATACAAAAGCACCTTCTACAGCAGGAAGAAGAAATAAATAAGACTCAAGAAGTTTCTATATCCCACTGAAGAATGTGCTTCTGTATCATTTTATATGATACAGAAATTGCAATATTTATATTTATATTTACAATATTGTAATTGTAATATTTACAAATATTTATATTTACAATTGCCCCATCCATTTTTAGCACAGAATTAGCCAACTCTTTCAAAGTACCTAGATAAATACAATAAAAATAAAATAGTACAGGGGGGCTGGGGAGATGGCTCAGTAGAATAAGTGCTTGCCTAGCAAGCGCAAGGGCCTGAGCTCAACCCCCAGTTCCACAAAAAAGAGTAAATAAATAAAAAATAAAATAGTACAATAAACTCTCAGGACCTATGAATCTGTACTCTAAGATGAACAACATTAAAAACTGACTAAATACATGACTGATTGATTGATTGATTTGGTACAGGGTCTCACTGTGCAGCTCGGACTAGTAGTGATCCTCCTATTTTTACCCTCCCCAGTGCTGGGATTACAGGCCTGTGCCACCATGCCTGGACTCGGTTGCCAGCTCAGCATCCCAAGTGTAGGGCCAGCGTGGTATGTAGTACCTGGGATTGAGCCCTGGTCCCTGTGCTTCCCTAAGCTGGCACATAGTCCACTGAGCTATCTCACCAGCCCTTATGATTTTGTTTAGAAATGTAGATTTCAGTCCCCCACACCAGGTGAATTCCTGCCCTTCTGAAAAAGAGGGGTGGGCACCACTGACTAAAGCTTTGATCTCTTACTCGTTTCACACATTTTCAAAGCCAGTCTAGTTATAAAAGTTCTAGACATACCACATCGCACTTTCCTTCTGCTCTATTACCTTACTTTTATATAAAACTCAGGAATCATATCAAAGGAAATATGTTAAATCATTCCAGACTCTGCATTAGTATGATACAGCTTTTATGTATTTTTGAAAATTTCCTGGCCTGTAACTATCCAAGTTTTATTAAAGTTGGTGATCTTAAAAAAGGAAAAGCTAGTTACTAAATAAACCCAAATTCCAAAGATCCATATGAAGAAAGTTTTCTCTTTTGCTCTGATCTAATTGTTTGATTTATCAGTATCCTGCAAAAGAAGCCAGGGAAAATATTTGCAGGGTTTTTATATGAGGAGCAGAAATATTCAGCAAACCTTTCATGAGCATTGCCCTTTCATTATTAAGGGAATTCTACTTGTTGTCAATATAATGTCATCTATGGCATAATTTGAGCTTAGATCTTTCACCGTGTAGATGGAGAATAATTGTTTCCATTGTACACCATGTCTCCAGACCTAAATGGAGACTCCAAAGCTCAAAGAAAAGACATTTCAAGATGTGCAAAGTCACTAAAATTATATTCATGCTTTGTTAAAAGCACAGACACTTTATATACAATATTTTATCACCTTGATTCAATGTCATAATTTTGTCATAGATATATTGGAAAAGAGAAATGAGATTTCAACAATTGTTTTTCCAGAATACATAGCCATATTAAGTCACTGATTCTGCTGTTAGCAGGCTATGAAATGGCAGTATTTTTATTTAAAATCATTTGAAAGTTAAAGTTGTAGTATCAGTAAAATTTTCATATATTTATTTTTGTGAAATTTATTTTTTGCATATTTATTTTAGAATAAAAATACAAGGTCTTAAAATAGAATACATTTGAAATTTAATATTTTCTTATTTTTCCCCTTCTCCCAAAAAGGGAAAAGCTCAAATAACTGAATTTCATAATATAGATATGCGCATACACACATTAGTCAAGGCATTTATCATGTAATTCAAGTACAAAAGAATCCCAGATATTGTAATTCCAAAAGCAGTTGCCTATTCTGCATAAGTATTGAATATTTGTACAAGAATTCTGAATGCAATTTGTGGCAAAATTTTGTAGCAAAACATCAGAATTGTAAACCTTATATTTAATATGGAAATCAGGCATTTTTACCTATATGTATGAATGAGTAAAAGTTATATATAATCTTGTATTGTCAAAAGTAAATGCTGTATTCATAATGTAAAGAAATGTGTATGAGATAAATTGATGTGTTAATATACATATGATATAAATATGAAAGGATGTTAATGGTGCAAGCATTATAATATAAATTATTAGTATTATTGACTAATCACTATATGTCAGGTAATCTGCTGGGTGGTGTTTTTCATAGCTTATCTCAATCCTCGCAGCAATGTTGTGGCCACAAGTAAAAGTTTCACAAATATGAAAACTCGAGAATTTAAGAATATTACATTGTGGAAGGAAAACCAGAGTGACTGATCAAATAAATCAAATTTATAGTTTTTACTACATTGTTTTTTTTCTTTTGCAACATTAATTTCTTAATTAATAATAAAGATATAAATTTGTACCAAAATAATCACACTACAAGACAAATTGTGTTAAATAATATATGTCCATAACATGATAATAAAATTGCAAAGAAGGGAAAGATCAGTTCTGTTAGAGTAAGAAAATTATTTGTAAGAGAAGCATCATTTGAGATAGCACTGGAGATGATAAGATTTCAAAATAAGAGATGGGAGGAAACTACTTCAAGACAAAGAAATAGAAAACAGAATGACAAAGGCCATGATCTGACTATAAGTTGAACCCAGCAGACACAATAAACTGGTTACAGGATCTAAAGATGTTTTAACAGAAAAATAAGACAAATAAGACTAGGAAAATAAAGGCTTCAATGATCCTAATACATGTATTTAAAAAAACTGATAAAATGTAGGAGATAAAACTGGAGAGCGAGGAGCTGGGGAGGTAGGTTGGCGGCATAAGCACCTGCCTGGCATGCACCTGCCTGGCACATGCAAGGTCCCAAGCTCAATACCTAGTACTGCATGCCACACCAGCCCCATGGTGGCACATGACTGTAATCCCAGCACTGGAGAGGCTGAGACAGGATGATCACTACAAGTCTGAACTGCAGAGCAAGACCCTGTACCAAAAGAATAAAAATTAAAAATACTAAAAACTTTTTTTGAAAAAAAAAACCTGCAGAGTGAAAAAGGCTTAAAGATTTTAATTTATTTAGGAAAAGACTAGAAAATCAACATTAGAGAGAGAGAGAAAAGAGAAGATTGAGGGATGGATATTAAGAAGGAGAGAGAATGAGGGAGAAGGAGAGAGAGAGAGAGAGAGAGAGAGAGAGAGAGAGAGAGAGGCAGGCAGGCAGGTAGACTGCCTGACTGACTGACTGACTGACTGACTGACTGACTGACTGACTGACTGACTGACTATTTGCCAAACAGGTAATTATCAACTTGTAGGCCATAGATATTTGATACTTTACAGAGGTTTGCAGAAGGCACATTAATCTATATACTTATCCAACTTATCCCACCAATGTAATTTGAAAGTTGTAATTTGTAATTGAAAGTTGTTCCCTTGGGCTTTCCACACACATCTCTTTTGGGGACACCTAAGTGCTTCTCAGGCCCTGAATACCTCCAGGCATGCAAGGTGTTCATAAAGCTAACCCATATCATTTCCCCTCCATTGGACACTAGCCAGTCCCAGTCTCTTGCTTCTGGGTTTCCTCACAAGGTCTCCATAGCCCCAATCTTGCGTTTATTGGAAACACAAATGGGATTCTTCAGTAGGTCTGCAGATGAAGAGGAAACATCTGCTTCAAAGTGAAAATTGAGTGCAACAGCATTTCACTAACTTTTCCTAAAATAACGTTCTCCCCCAATTTGGCCATTTCTTTTCTCTGTAATATATTTGCAGCAGGTGAAGGGCTGAAAACTATTTAAAAAATTTTAGATCACTCCTTCACAAATCTGATTACTGTTCTCTTCTTGTCTGGAATGTGACGAAATGGACCAAAATCAAACAACAACAGCAAATATCTTGCAGAAATTAACAGTTAATTCTAATGCAGTAATAGAGTTGCAGCTCTAACCAAACCAGAAGACTTAAATTATGCTAAATAATCATATGGCATACATGATATATCATATGGTATACACTGCCTTATATGGAGATGTGTCCTGTCTCAAAATCTCTGCACATACTCTTCTGTCTACCAAAAAAAAAAAAATATGAATGAGTCTCAACAAATGTAAACCACATGTAACTACAATTCCGTTCAAGATACTTGATGACAGATTCATCTCTTCTGCCCCAAGGCAATCAGCTTACTATACTTCTCTCACCCTACACTACAACTATTTGGGAAGATTATTACTCTGAATTAGTTTTTCCTATTCTAGACATTCTTATGAACAAAATCATACAGCAGGGGTTGGCTAATTATGGCTTGAGGGCCAAATCCAGCTTGGCACCTATTTTTGTGAGAAACACTTCCTTACAGCTAAAAGACTCTTTTGCACCTTGTCTGTGTCTGATTTCATGCTGCAATGGCAGCATTGTCAAGTGGTAAGAGATAAAAAAAAAAACCTAAAATGTTTACACACAGGAAATATTTGCTTCATCATATGCAAGGTGTTCTTTGTACCTAACTTATCCCCCAGCCCAGTTTGTAGTTTATACAATGGCATTGCATTCCTCTACATTGTATTGGGTGTTCATGCCTTATTATTGCCAAATATCATACCATTATGAGTATACAATAAATTGTTTATCAACTATTTTAGTAAGATTCGTACTATTATAACATTTAGATATGAAAGATAAGCTTATAATATGGTGTAATATAAATATAACACTTAAACATTGTGGTATACATATATAAGGTCCTACATATACATTACTTGTATAATCCTAATATTTCATAACTTTTATTTTATTGGGAGAGATATTATATTTTTATTTGATCTCCCATCTTCTTAGGGATAGTGTATAAAATACTATACATACATA
>NDGM011193500.1:0-22859 GCA_002564305.1 Octomys mimax | reverse complement strand
AAGCAAGCAAGCAAGCAAGCAAGCGAACAGGGAGGGAGGAAATAAAGAAAGCACTATAGCAGCATTATGCCTCAAATGTGTCTACTGCCTGAAAGAAATGTAGGGGGGCAAAATAAACCCTAACTTTTAGCTTTATAGGAGACAAAAAAGTATTGAAATTCTGGCTAATGCTATGCAACAATATACACTTTAAGAGCTAAATTGTGTACTAGAATATACAAACGTTAGAAAAGTTCAAGACATCAGAAATTCTTAAATAACTAGAATATAAAACACATACTCCTGGACAATGCGAAGTGTGACTTAGACCTGAATGAAGGGTAACGTTTTCTTGAGTGGAGGCAAACTTGAAACAGTGGTAGCATTCAAGGGTCATAGAATGGCCCATTTACCCAGCAAGGACTGTATTATTGTCCTAGGGCTATTGTTACAACACGCCAGTCTGAGGGTCCCAAACAACAGAAACCTGCCTCCTCACAGTTCTGGTAGCTGGAATTCTGAGACCTGCATCATGGCAGCAACTGGCATAAGGTGAGGATTTCCCTCCAGCTTGTTGACAGACACATCCCCACTGCGTCTCCACAGGGCCTTTCCTCTATGCATATGCACACCAGGGAATACTTCTTTTTCTCATGGGGACACTGGTTGTGATTAATTTTTGCCTTACCAATGTAACTTCTTTTAATCTAACTTCCCTTTATTCAGTACAGCCACATTAAGGGTTATGATTTAAACCTGTGAGTTTAGGGAGAAAACAATTCAATTCATAGCAAAATACCTAGGAAATAGGGTGAATAAGTAGGAAAGACAATAAAGGGATGACAGAGGCTGGTAGAAAATGAATTTGATATGTTTCTCACATTTGTGCATTAAAGACAGCTCCACCCAAACGCCCCATATCATGTATTGAATTAGTTGGGCTATGACATGTTTCCTATGCCCTTAAGCCTGTACCCTCTTAATGAGCAAGTTAAAATGGAAAGAGAAGTACTTCACCCTTAAAAAGTTAAAGACCACTGCTTAAAACATATTTGTCTTTTCTACCTTGGGAAAGCCCAAAGACATGTGCCAGTGTGGTAATTCTGAATGTTCTTGGAAGCTATAGAGGAAAAACTATAAAGAGGTGTTCTGTACGTTGAGCTTCCTGTAGAAGGAAGATAAATATCCACCAAAGACAGCTGTTTGACCTAGATGCATCAACATCCCGTACTTGAATGTATCTTAGTGCACAAGCCATTTACTATTTTGACTAGAGAAAAACTACTTGTCCAAAGAAGGGGGAAAAGTTCAGTTTTACTATTTTTTAACTTGTTATTCTCACTTGGCAAAAAGATGACTTTCAAGCATATTGGTTATTCTGGGATATGAGTTTGAAAACATTTTTAAAAAATAACTTCAAAAGTACAGAATGAAAACCTGGCTATAGATTTTTTTTAAAATAATGTATGTTATAAAGTATTTCTAATATCCCAGGAAGGAAAGAACTAGCCAACACATTTTCATCACTATTATTCTGCAATCTTTCATTCCCTCAAGATCTCTGTACTTTCAAAGACAGTGATTTTCTACCATGAGCAATTCTGAAGCTCAGGGGACATATGACAA
This sequence comes from Octomys mimax, assembly GCA_002564305.1. Taxonomy (NCBI): domain Eukaryota; kingdom Metazoa; phylum Chordata; class Mammalia; order Rodentia; family Octodontidae; genus Octomys; species Octomys mimax. The sequence continues at coordinate 21,254 of NDGM011193500.1, read as the reverse complement.
GTGTCTTGGGCTGCAGCTATCACTAGATTTTGGGCTGTTACTGGCATCTAGTTGGAACCAGGCATGCTGATAAAAACAAAACCCACAGAAAAGAATTATCCAACAGGAGATATCAGTAAGGTTGAAAAACCCTGAAATTAGAGAAGAGGAGGAGAGTTGAGACAGGCTGCACCTTTTCAGGGAATCCTGGATCCCTGGCAGCTCTAAGTAGCCAAAGAATTGACCACATCAAATTGTGCATAGCTTTACTAATGTACAGAGCTCTATAAATCTGGTATGGAGAATTCCATGAAGCACAGAGACCAAATCTAGACTTCCTCACCCTTTCTTCATAATTGGAGGTGGTTGGCCCCACAGAGCAGGCCTGATCTACCTCACCTCCCCAGATGTTAAGAAACTGGCAGTGACACACCACTCCGAAGTACTACCACAGATCTGCAGCTCACCAGAACATTCAAAAACCTGCCATTCCAAGGAGACCTAGTAGGCGGGTGAGTAAATATCATCCCAAATTATCATACCCCATGACTCTTGAAAGCTTTGTGCATAAAAGAATAAGCAGTTCAAATGCAAACTCAAGGCAATTTTTAAAAGTCTTTCCAGTCCTCAGCACATACAAGTATCTCTTTGACCCTGTCTTCTGTCTCTTCTTTGCCTATTCTGTTTCAGTCATGCTAGTCAACTTTGTCTCCCTCCACTATACCAAGCATATGCCAAGGACCCCAGAATACACTTGGTCACATACCCATCCTGTCTTAGAAAGTTCTTCAGCCACAAAACCCTACTCCTTTTCATATCTCCGCTTTAAGGATATCCTTGTAGGATGACCCACTGATTTCCTTTTCCTATACAACTACTCAGCATTTTATAGAGTATAATCAAAAAATAAGAGGAATGATTAAAAAATGTTATGTTATAGTAAAAGACACATTGTCCTTGATCCCCCTCACTCCATAGATCCCATCTTTCTTGCCACTTTCTGAAACAACACTAGAAGTTTGCTTTCTGAGTACCTTAGTAACACAGCTGTGACTGCCTTGACACTGGTTCAATTCAAAACATTTACCTTTCATGGTCATTTTTCACTTTGGGGAATAAAGTGGATAAGGACACACCATACTGTTTTAAGAGCCTACCTTTCCACTAGGTAGCTCTTGCATCCGTGTTCGCTGTGCTTTTTATTGTGTCTCATAAAGACAGTCACAAAAGAGAACTTACGGAAATGCTTCAGAAAATGGCAAGAATGATGGGATCAGTATGTTCCAAGAGAGGAAGAGTATTTTCAAAGCAATTAATGGTGCTATGCCTTTCACAATTATAAATTGTTTTTAATTTAACTATTCTCTATATTTTGATCACATCTCATACATGTGTATTTGCTTATTGTCTCTGCTCCCTTTCCACTAGAATACAGGCTGTCTGGGGGCAGACGTCTTCTCTGCATGTTCAGTGTCTACAACACTTACTGATGCACTGTGTTGGGCATGCAATAAAAATTTCTAGGAAAAGTGTTTTAAATGCCTTTCATTTTCTTGTTCTTTCTCTCCATTTCTCTTGCTACTCATTTTTCCTGTTTTGCTTTGCTTGCTTGCTTTACTGTGTTTAGTACAGGGTCTCACTATGCAACTCGGACTCCTAGTGATCCTTCTGTTTTCAGCCTCCCCAGTGCTGGGATTACAGGCATGCACCACTTCACCTGGTCTTGGTGGCCAGGTCAGTGTGCCTAGGGATGGGACCAGAGCAACATGTGGCGCTGGCGATCGCACCCTGGTCCCTGCACTTGCCTAAACAGGCACTTAGTTCACTGAGCTGCCTCACCAGCCTTTTCCTATGTTCTTAAATCTGCCAGTTTTCTGATATTTATCTTATCTATTTTTATTTCTTTGACTACTTGCTAAAGCAGCTGCTGTCGCTAACCATTTTATGGGCCTTTGGAGCTGAGGAGTTCCCTGAACTTTCAATAGACAAATTTTAAATAGCTGCTCTAAATGACAGTTTTGGTGCCATGGAAGACACAAAGCAGACTGGAGGGAACCTAAATTTGTCCAGTCAGAGGAAAGGGGGAGAGACTTAGACTTTTATGGGAGGAAACCCATAATGTATGCTGTGCTGATGTGCAGTTTTACAGGCGGGCACAAAGAAAGCTGATTCTGTAGAGATGATGGAAGGTCTCCTGCAGGAGGAGGAATTGCAGCTTGAAATAAAGTAGAAAAACAAGCCAGTGCTGAACAGGCAGCATCAGTGAGAACAGAGAGTCCAGGAAGAATTATGCGAAAACAAATGACAGATTGATTGCCCTGAAAGAGCTTGGTGGAAAGACAAATAGGGAGCTGAAATGAATTAACAAGCCTGAATTTCAGTGACTTTACTGTGCTGTAATGCACATCCAGCTCTTCCTGACAATAACTACAATAGTAGTGACAGCAATATGCCCCGACAAAAATCATAACAAGGTCACATTTAGGGAGAGGAATCATTAGCTTTTGTCATCTTGTGTTTAAGATGTGTGGAGGAACCCTGTTCTTTGTTTTGTAACTTCATGGCTTTGTTACAAATTCTCCTGGGAATTCTAGAATCCAAACAATTATGTTGCTCATAGACAGACCTGATTATATGCTTTCCCTAGAAGACTTCTGATTAATATAAAAATCACCAAGCAAATGCTTCCCAACTTTATTTTTTATATCTTTTTACTAATGCTATTAAATTCAAGCATGCATGGAAATACATGGCATGCGTATTGCCATTTTTTTTGGTCAAAAATGGTTAAATATGAGCAATTTTAGGTCAGTGCTGTAATGATAAGCATGTGCCTTAGAATCATAGAAACTTAGGCTTAAGTCTGGCTCATATTTATCAATGATGTGGTTATCATTCTCTGAGCATCAGTTTCCTTACATGTGAGAATATAACAGTTGTCTGAGTGCTGAATAAATGTGGACAGGTTAGCTAAAGATACACAGAAACACTGCTCTTTCTCCCTCCTTTCAGAGAGGCTGTCGTACCTCTCCTTCTCTTGGAGGTTGCTTTTTTCCTGGGCTTTTTTGTTGTTGTTTTGTTTTGTTTTGTTTTATGTTTTTTGCAGTACCATGGATCAAACTCAAGACCTTGCACTTGCCAGGTAAGCACTTATTCCAATGAGCTATCCCCTAGGCCCCATGGTTGCTGGTATTCCGTCTCCTTTCTCCATGGCCCTGCTTCCCTGATCTCCTTTTCCTTCTGTGCCTTCAGCCACTTCTCTTTCCTCTCTACACTCACTCTCAGGTCTTCAATGTCAGGGCAAAGCTTAATGCAAATAGCCCCTCCTGTCATATTACTGGTGTTTCAATTGACAAACTTTGTGAATGTGCCGTTGTCAACTTCCTTACACCTACTTTAGGGTCCAGTCCACCTACGGATCCTTGAAGTAGAATAACTACTGTATCCCTGAAGCTACACCAAAGTGATCACCTCAATTATTACCAGTGACTTCTGAATGAATAGATTTAGGGCCTCTTTCTCAACTGTCATTGATTTTCATTTGTTTGAATTATTTGGAGCTGGCCGCCACCCACCCTGTCACAAAATTCCTCTAAGACTTCCACATTTGGTGGCTCTTCCATGAAGTCTTCAGGGCAATCATCAATGCATGTGGCTGTCATATCTTTTCCCACCACTCATTTTCCTATTTAAATCTTTGAGTCTGACTTTACATCTATCTAAATTTAGTTACTGAAAGAAGAACATACATAAGTATAGTTTTTGTCAGAAAAAAAGAAATGGCTGACTCAGTGACAACAGGAATTTTGCAGACCAACTGGATTAGAGTCCTGGAAAACTTGTTATAGTGAAGAAATTGATGCTTTCTTTTCAACAAGACAGAATTAATCTCTCTGTGAATCTATGGCTGAGAACTAGGAAGAGAATAAGGAAGGAGGTAAACTGCTTCAATAAAAGATACACAAAGCAGATGTGACTCACTGACTATTCTCACTGAAGGTCTATCTGGGTCATGCATGAGGTCCCTCTACTTTCATGGAGCACACTGAAAAATCAACCCCTGGGGCCTTGTGCAAGTGCAACATTGGCTGTTATCTTTTCTTTTTCATTTTATTCTCATTCAGTAGTTTCCTCTGAGTATTACAGTATAAGGTATGGTTTGCCCAATACATTTTCCATGAAAACTATAAACTAGATAATCTTGGCCTCACACAAATTCATTATCTTGAGTTTAATTTAGGGTCCATCTTCAAATATATCTGAATTCTTCATCAAAGGAAATTTATAGCAGATCCAACTGCATAATTCTTTCAATTCCCTGTTCAATTCAGTTCTTCAAATCACTTTTGTGTTGCCAATTTTTTTTTGTTCAAAAATTAATTTTTCATTGGGTGAAATATTCACCAACAGTTTGAGAGAGTCTGTTTCTCTATTTACTATACAGTGCATTTCTCAAGTGTAAATTTATTTTCAGCACTTTCATCAAAAACTCCCAGGAAGATTGTATTTCCCTTGAACAAATCAGATAAGTATTATAACTATAAATTGGCATAGGGGCATCTATTTTTAAATTTGTGGAGTATTTTAATTTGAAGATGAAAAATTCTGACATGCAGTAGCGCTAATTGGAATATATTTCCTCAGTCTTTTATTTTAAACATAATTGTTCTCTCATTATTCTATGTTCTTCCCATCTCTCCTAATGTAGCAGCAACAAATCCCTTCTCTAATTTGAAATAAATAGATAAATAAATAAAAGTTTTGTGAAATGTACATTTTTTTTCCAGTTAGAAAAGAATGTTTCAACTCTTGGAAGAAAACGAAATAGGAACCAACAGAAAATCAGGCTAAAATCACCTTGTCAGAAATGACTGAAGGCTACTGAGAAAATGAACAAGAAAAAGCAGAAACAAACACACAAATGAATATAAATGGGTAGAGTCAGACTGCAAAGAGAAGCAAGTAGGTCTCTGAGGAAAACAGCAAGGTAGCGAATGTTTAGAGTACACCAAATACCTCTGCTCAGCTCTTCTAGCTTTTGGGCACATCCTGCCAAGCCTTAACTAAAGTTTCAGCCTTATTTGATTTCTTTCCTTCATATATACCTCCAAATCACCAGATCTCTTCTCTGCCTTCCTCAGACAGCAAACAAAATTGGTAAATATTTGGCATTGCCCACTCAGGGACAGGACTGTACAGAGGCCTTGAGGCAGAAACACTGACACGACCCCAGGTTTACTTATCATTGTGCAAAGAAGCCCAAAGTGTTTCTCTCTTAAAAAAAGAAAGTAGGAAAATAATACACAACTATTCTATCCCATATGGTAATATGTACCAAATAATTTGCACAAGCAAGCCACCTAAGTTAAGAAGATGCTAGCATTGTGAGTGGGGACAGAGGCCTGGCCATGATCTGTCCACAGAGAAGTTAAAGCCAACTCAGGGCCTAATCCATGAAGAACATTCTGGAAATGTTTGTCCAGTGAACCATGAAAGAATGAAGGAATTCTTCAGTAGATAATGTGGGGCAGACAAGTGGAATTAAGAAAGAACACTACCCTGCCATAAAGAAGGATAAACTTGAATCATTTGTAGGAAGACAAGTACATCTTTGAACTACAATGTTATCAGGAAGTGGAGCTTGAGTCTGACACCTTAGACCAATCCACCATCCTGACACGTAAAACTGCAGTGTTAGGTGAGATAAATCAGATATACAAGTGAAATATGACATTATTCTCTTATATGAAAAACCCAAGACATAAATAAATCAAAGACAAACATAAAAGATAGGTAACAGGAAACAAGGAGACAGAGCTTTTGCAGAAGGGAAGGAGATCCAGAGTTAGAGGATGGGGTCACAAGGAGAGAGCATAGGGCTGAGAAAAGTAGTGAGCTGTATTGTGTCACATGCCACCTCTCCAAGATGAATTCCATCATATGTACAGAAAACATGACTGCACTGATAAAAATATTTTTAAAAAAGAAAGAGAAGTTTGAAGTGTTTGTTGTAAGATGCTTTCATCAATTTCTGACCCTGAAACATAGTAGCTGCTTTTATAAATATGGTAGATATAGGAATAAACCAACCAATCAGAGGCAGTTTCATAATTGGTGGGACACAGTGCCAATGAAAATGTAGGGACTCCTGCATAAATAAGGAAAAAGTCCTATTAACATAGTGGAGTAACAGAGAGTTTCTAACTGATTGACTTATAATGGTCTGACTTGAAACTTTTGGGGCTTTGCAATGGCGTGAAAGTACATTCACATAATTCAGTAAATTACATAAAACATTCAGTATTTTATTACAAAGGGGTTGTGTGTTAAATAATTTTGCCCAAAAGTAAATATAAATGTACTGAGCATATTGCAGTTGGTTAAGCAATGTTGTTGGTTTAGTGTACTGTATAAAGATTTATTTCTTCTACTTTATGTCTCTGTCTTTGTCTGTGTGTGTGTGTGTGTCTCTCCCACTTATTTTGTGATGTTTTAGCTATTTAATATTATTCTAAGAATAAAAATTTTGCAGTTTAAAATTAATTTTAGAATTCTTTACATTTGGTAATGCTAATGGTAAGTGCAAAGATAAACATAGGGAACTTTACATGCATGGGAATTTCAAGAATAAACCACATGCACTTCATTTGTACTAGACCAGTGAAAACATTTCACAAAACCAACTCAATGATTTTTTTTCTTTTTTGAACTTCTTAAAACACACTATCTTCAATGTTCTAATAAATAAGGGAAGACTAAAAAGACAAGAAAGTACAGTTACACTGTCTTTCCTGTCCTTTCTAATTCCAGTGGATAACAAAGTGACATAGGTAGGATAAGATACGTGGAATTCCTTGGTTGTTCGTGTTTCTGGCAATAACCCTGCCTTCATTTGATTCTCTAAGCAACTTCTTGTTCAAGAGCAAAGCAAGTTCTCCAGGCTGTTGCTCCTAATGTCTCACACTTACCTTGTGCTTATTTTTCAGCTTGCTGAATTAACATTCATCGAGGCTCTTCAAGAATTCTTTGTCCGTGGGCCAGCCAAATAGCTCATTGGATTAAAGTGCCTGCAAGCAGGCGTAGGGGCAGCGGAACGATCCCGGGGCCTGCCATGTTGGCCCTGCCTCTGGAGCTCACTGAGACAGCAACTGAGACTAGACATGGTGGCACACGCCTGTAATCCCAGCTCTTGGGAGGCTGTAAACAGGCAGATCCCTATAAGTCCCATCTGGTAGTGAGACCCTGAACACCCTATATACCCTTCCCTAAAATACAAAAAAAAAAAGGAATTCTGTGTCCATGGGTCCATTATGACCACTGTATGCATAGGGAGCAACAGTGAACTAAAGGAAGATATTTTGTCTATGTCACCTCTGCTAATGCTCAATTGCCCATTGAATTTCATTCACAAAGCACAAATTGTCAGGCTGGTGTGTGAAACTCAGAGGTCAGTATATAACCTGGTGTAAACATAAACCAGGGTCAAAATCTGAAACTTTATAAATATTCTACAATTATTTGTTGAATGAATCACTGAAAGAATATAGCTGAATGTCAGGACCATAGGCAATAAAATTATTAAGATTTGCAACACAGAAGCAGAAGAGCATTAAACCTAGTGTAAGGCCCAAAACAACTGCACAGGTCTCAGGTGCCTGAAGCTAGCCTCATGGCCAATAAATTGAAAAAGAGAAGGCAGAGTAGCAATATATGAGTACAACATTGCGATACTGATATTGATAGTAATACAGTTAACATTTTATAAGTGTTTCCAGTGGTCAGAAAACACACTAGGCTCTTTTATTGGCACTTATTTATTTAGTCTAAATAAGTACCTTATAAGGCAGAAAATAATAACCTTAATTTGAGTTCAAGATGTGTACCATTTTACTAAGAATACAAGAGCCTGGATTGGAATTCAAGCAGTCTTGCTTCAGGCCTGAGTAATGACCACATATCTACACAGTTGCCAGCATTCTGTTAACATTGCCCACCGTAAGTTATTTGCATAGATTATTACATAGATTTACATAATTAAATCCTCATGATTTGAAGACAAGTACTACTATTTTAGTGATTTTACAGAATAGGAAAACTGTCTTGGAGGGTATAAATTACTCTTGCACTACAAAAGACTAACAAGTGTTAAAGATGAATTTCAAATTTAGATCAGCCCAACTCTGAAGTTCATACCCTTAACCCTTATGCTAAGAACTTCCAAGGCGCACCTCGCTAGAAGATACGGACCTAATAAAAAAGATCCACGTGCTAAAAATACAACTGTACCAGGACAATAATTCTTATACAATATTTTCAGAGTAAAGTCCCAACTGTCATACATATATGAAATGAATGTGTGTCAAAGATTTTTTTTAGCTCATTAAATAATGAAGAGTCTAGAGAAACATATAAAATTAGCTCAGCAGAAAACCTGAAGGAGACGTAACTAATCAGGAATGCTAAAATAAATTTGCCAATAGATGTAAAACTCATCCATATCTGTATGAGAAGGTCAGTTACATTTCTCCTGGATAAAAATTTGTGCCTTTATGGGCAGGAATCATACACATCAGTGACAGCTTTCAAAAACTTATAAAATGATAATGTATCTCAAAGAATATGAAAAATTCTGACTCATGAATTAAGATGCTCTGTAGAAAAGGCCTCTAGACATTTTCTAACTCTCCATGGAAAGGACACTCCTTTAGTAATGTTTTAGCACATTTTTTTCATGAATTTTCCTGATTTAGTAGAGAAATAAATTCTTCTCTGTTTTGTTCTTTTTATGGAACACATCTAATAAAATCTCAACCCCTTACTGGCTGGGACAACTTTCTCCTTGCCTTTTCCTGAGGTAATTTCATAATGAGGACCATACGTTCCTGGCAATTGTCCTCAGTTGATAGCTTTTAGGTACTCTACTGTTTTTTATGGTTATGTCACTATTTCACTATAAACAACTATGTTAAACATCTTCTGCTCCTATAAAATATTACATCACAATAATCTTCAAAGAATTTAGCTATTAGTAAGGTACAGATACCCAATGAAAAGGCACTATATGTGAGCAGTACGTTTGAATTTTGCTGGATCATGGAAAAATCTAAAAGTCCTTGGCCAGAGTTAGGGACACAGATATTAGGGCATTCAGTGATACATAACATGACTTGCAGGTATTTCAATATCTTACTTATGCAGCTACATTTCTCCATGTCTGCAGTACCCCCACTTCCCCCATCTTAACACATGACTTCACCTCCTATTCTGCAGGGAAAACAACAGCTATCAGAAATCTCTTAGGGGCCAGGGAGATGGCTCAGTAGAATAAGCGCTTGCCTGGCAAATGCAGGGTCCTGAGTGCAATCCCCAGTTCCACAAAAAAATAAAAAAGGAAATCATTTAGCTCTCAGCTAACAAATGAGGGTTCCTATAGTTCATCTATTCCATCCTTTTCTCATTCTAGAATGTAAAAAAAGAACATCTAAGACACAAAGAGATATGGAGAATGTCTGATGGCAATTATGTACAAGTTGATGGATTAAAAAAAAGACAAAGAAACAAGATCGATCTTTAAAAATGCAGTAATACAAAGAAAGTATTACAGTAATACAAGAAATCACTAAAAGGAAGTAGATATCTGTGGTTGTCCCCTTTATGTTTTACTAAACTACAAGGCAGTGTGAACAAGAGTGATCAAATATACATGGGTCCTGTAGGAAGATCCCTCCAAGGAAAATTTGTCGTGAATCACTTCAAAAGGTTCTCAGCATGAGTACATTAAGGAGCCTGATTATAAATTCAATTGAAATGAACCCAAGGGACATTTGTAATACATAAAATCCTTAAAAATAAGAATTTTATGTGCACTTCAGATAAGTAGAGAAATTGAATTTATTTTGAGGACATCACAAAGATGCAAAAGACCAGAAATGCTAGGGAAATATTTTAGACTTTCACTTTAGCAGGCAAAGATAAAAATGCTTTCCCTGCCTTCTGAAGTGGGTTATGTGCTAGGCGTGCAGATACACTGTGAGGGAAATTGACCTCAAGGAGAAACAGAATAGGTACTGATTTAATATATTCTCCTAGGATGCAAAGAAATTTGATTACAGAACACTGAAATATGGTGTTCTCAAATGCTATATTTTAGGGCACTATGCCCAGTTAGACTGGTAGTTTCTAGGTATGAACTCAAATTATAGTCTTCCAGAGCACTTGCTATAACACCAATTGCTGGACTTCATAACCAGAGTTCTTAACCCAGTAGGTCTGGGATGGAGCCTGACCTGTTCCCAGATGATACTGGTGCTGCTCAGAGGAATCGCTGCTCTAAATTATACTAAAACTAAAATAAGCCAATGCAAAGACACTTGTTTTGAGTGAAGGGAGGGGAAATAAATGGATAAGTTTTTTTAAATCCCTACATCCGAAGAAATCATTCCCAAAAGCTTTTGACAAAATGCAATACTAATTGATTCAGAATATCAAAATTGAAGAAAAAAAAACTGTCCTTGTCCAAAGTCCCTTCTCTGTATTTGTCACAGCATTTTTTATTGATTGCTCTGTATGTATTTACCTTTTATGGTTTTTTTGCCATTTTCCTAAGATTTCTCTGTCCCTAGCACCACTGTCCTTGGAGTGACTTCCTGACATTTGCTTTCGTCTTCTTGTTCCTAATTCTTAGCACACCTTCATTCCACCTTGCTCCTTGCTCTGCAGGCTTCAGTGAACTGCTGACTCCCCTGGATTCTCTGCATTGTTTGATTTCATTCCCACCCGATTAACTCCCTGCAGACCAGGCTAACTAAAAGTGGACATTCTAAACGGAAATTAGACCCACTGAAGCCACATAGATGTGATAATCTCAATTCGCAATAGAATAAAAGGTCAGAATATCCCCCTATGCCACCAAAAGGATAGCACTTCCTGTCTGTCCTATTCAAGGAAGCCAGGGAGATGACAAGATGATACTATATAAGGACTTACCCTGGCATCTGAACTTCTAAAGTATGAGAAGACATTGTAGTTTCAGCTATCTCAAGAAAGAGAACAGTTAACAAAAATAACAGGGATGGATGAAAAGGTAAGTTTAAAAAAAAATAAGTAGAAAACAGTTGTTAGGACATGTGTCCAGGCCAAACATTCGTGGACATCTCTGTCACCAGATTCAAAATACACTAAATTATATAGGAGAAAGGGATGGTGGGAGAAAGGTAAGAAATAAACACATCTAAATTAGGAAAACTCATCAGTAATTATAATATTCAAACCAAAATGTAGGGGAAGAGGTACAATAGGGATGGAAAAAGATAGGGTGAAAGCCTCACTTTTTTTTTTTTTTTTNATAGAGTGTTCAGGGTCTCACTACTACATCAGACTCATAGTGCTGCCTGTTTACAGCCTCCCAAGAGCTGGGCTTACAGACCCACACCACTACACCCAGTCTCAATTGCTGTCTTAGCACGCCCTGCAGGCGGGCTGGTCAGCAGGCCCAAGATTGAACTCCAGGCCCCTGTACCAGCTTGCAAGCATTTTAATCCGCTGAGCTATTTGGTCAGCCCAAAAAATTAATAAGGCATATAGTAGCATAACATTTATTTATTTATTTATTTTGCAGAACTGGGGATTGAACTCAGGTCCTTGCGCTTGCCAGGGAAGCACTTACTCCACTGAGCCATCTCCCCAGCCCCTAATAGCATAATTTATAATAGCTAAATCTTGAAAACAACCCAGATGCCCATAAACTGAGGGATGGATAAATAAGATGAGGTCTTTTTATACAATGGAGTACTACTCAGCTATAAAGAAGGATAAATCTGAGACTTTTATAGGTAAATGGGTACAACTTGAGACCACAACTCATAAGTGAAATAAATCAGGTTCACATATGTAAACTTTGTATTGAGTCCCTGCTATAAGAAACTAAAAGAATAAGTAAGTTCTAAAAGGTAAATATATACTGTAAAATGGGAAGAAATTCAAAAGAAAAAAGGGAAAAGGACAGAAAGGAAAAGGGAAAAATATGAGTCAATTAGACTATTAGTGTCTCTTAGTTCACTAAAAAAGAAGGTTTGTGCTAATATCGATTGGAGAAGGTTTTATAACTATATCTTATACCCTGAGCAACTACTTTCAAGGTGAAAACATATGATGCATTAACTATTGTTATTCTCCTATATTTTGTTGTGAAATTTTGTTTTGCTTTATTTCATAAAATAAAACTAAAATTGGAACAAATAAAACAGGTTCCAGAGCGGCTGCCTTTCGTCTGGACCTGGGAAGGTCATGCCCCAATGCCTGCCCTATGGGCACTCCGGGTTCCTCTTGGTCCTCAGTCAAGATGGCCGCTCTCTGACTGTGAATCTCCTTAAGGAGGAACAGATGACCCAGAATAAGACCTTTTCCAGTGTCACCACGTCACTGTCTAGACTACAGAGGGTTTAATTGGAGTTGTGCCAGTTGGCCTTTTGATCTGACATGTGGTTGAAGCAGTACTATTAAGATGGCCTAGGAACAACAACAGTTGCCAAAAGTTAGAAATAAAAATAGTTCACAAAGTCCCACAGTTCTGTCCTGATGCCAGATGAGGCTCTACTTGTGGCCCTGGTTAGTCTGAAGTAGCCCAGCACCTCTGGAACACCTGGGCAGGCTCCGGTTGCACCCTTCTAATAAATGTCATTCTGTTACACAGCTTCACCCACCAAGCCTCGTCTGACCTTTCTCCCAGATGGTCACAGCCTGAGATCCAGTGTACAAATCCAACGTTGCATGTCTTGCGCATTGCTGTTTTATCAGATTTTATTTTGTGTAATAATATATATTGCCACATAATATTAAAAAAAAAGATCTACCTGTAAACAGTGCAACCAAGTGTCACACCAACTGCAATACCAAATAAACCTTGAACAGTGAAAATAAAATAAAACAAAAGTGAATAACAGTTTTGACCTCTGTAGCTAGACTCTGTCAGTCAGAAGAAAACAGGCAGCTGGACTCAGGCAATGACAAGGACCAAGATGAAGAACTCAGGACCAGCAAGTTCCTAGGTAGAAAAGAAAGAAAAAGGGGGAAAGAAACCTATACATATGTACATAGAACGATTTGGATAATTGTACTATTGATTTCTGTTGGTCTATTGAAAGGAGAAGTTAATGCTTCAATTTTTTTCTCTCTCCTTTTTAATATTTTATAATTTTTGACCAATTTTTCATGCTCATATTTGATAATCTGAACAACGAATTTGAAGACAGCAATATGCAATATGCCAACCATTGTTGAATCTTTATCATTTTGCTTAGTAAAAATCTGTATCATTTCTAATGTTGTATTTACTATTTTTTAATCTATTTAAAAAAAATTTTAAAGGTTAATGCAAGTATCTGAAACTTTTCCTCCACTTAGTCCTTAGCCTAAAGTACGCATCCAAAATCCTCACCATGCACCAAAGGACAGGCCACCAAAGCACAGATTAAGTTCCAAGGGCCAGAGAAATCCAAAGTTAGTATAAAAGACAAGACAGGGAGCCCATCAGATTCCAGCAGACTTTGTAGGCCAAATCGCTTAACAAAAGGAGCTGCAAGCAGGAAATTCAGGAGCGATTCGCTCTGGAATCCCCTCTACTTGTCCAGAGTGGCTGTGGGCACCGTCTGTTCTCCCACCTCCTCTCCCTTCTCTCCCTTTTCCCACCTTCAGATAAACTGTCTTCTTTTATTTTAAACTGCTTCTTTTACCAACACTGGGTTTGGGATCTCTGCGAGCTGCACGCTCCAGGAGAGCATGGTGTGACACAGCAGGACAGTGGCTTGCTGCCCATCCCAGACATTACAACATTGCATAGCATGGTGTGGCGAGCAACCCCGCCCAAACGTTACAGTAAATTTCAAGCGTCATAAAAATATTTCCAGGCACCACAAATCAATTTCCCATTGATTATAACTCTAAGATCCCCTCCCCAAGTAAACAAAATTAGATTCTAAAAGATTTTAAAGTATTAGGGCCTGCCAGATACCTCAGTGAACTAAAGCACCTGCTTAGGCAGAGCACAGAGGCCGGGTTCAATCCCGGGCCTGCCGAGCCCACCCTGCTCCTGGGGTGCGCTGAGACAGCGATTGAGACTGGGCGTGGTGCCACGCGCCTGTAATCCCAGCACTTGGGAGGCTGAAAACAGGAGGATCACTGCGAGTAGGATCCGAGTGAGACCCTGTAGACCCTGTATTAAATATATTTTTTAAAATGATTTTAAAGTATTGTTTTTGTCACAGTTCTACGTGTCCACTAGGATGGGCTACAGTTAATCCAGTTACTCAATCACACCCTCATCTAGGTAAAGCTGAAGATATTTTTGTGGTGATGACAGCTGATCTTAAGAAAGAGGTTAATTTAGATAGTCTAGGCAGGCCCAGTTCAATCTGCTGGTCAGCCTTCAAAGGTGGAAGATGAAATGCTATCTATGGCAAGCAGCAATGGATTAAGGCCCAAACTCGTAGCCGCAACAGCATTCCCAATGCTTTCGATGCATCCAATCTAGCTACCCACCACCTCATCACATAAACAAGTCTGTTATGGGTAAATCTCTTTATACGTCCCCAACCATCTTCGTTTCTGTAGTTTGGTTGTAACTGGTACATTTTTCTTATTCATTATATCACGGATCTGCCTCCTGCTGATGCCTACAGTTCAGGTTTTTAAATACACTGCAACAATTTTATACTATCTAATAAATGAATATCCCAGAAAGCCATGATAAAGCTAAAAAATTAGTAGAGAACTTCTATTTAGGACAGTAGCCATAGTCTGGTTTCCCAATTAAGCTGATAAAGAATTTTTAATAGAGGAAATCATGAAGTATTATTCATAGAACAGGAAAATAAGTTCTTTTAAAAAATATTTACAGAGCATTGGATATAGCTCAGTGGCACAAGCCCTTGCCTGGAAAGCACGAGGTCCTGATTTTGATTTCCAGTACCAAAAAAAAAAAAAAACGTGCACAATATACATCATACTGTGGAGAAAAGATTTCACTGCAAAAATGGAATTGATTGCCAATAAAATGAATGGGCAAGATCACTGTCCGGCAGATCTGCAGCCACAGCAAAACCAGCCAGACTGCATACAACTCATGTGAGAACACAATAGGTGTGGTGCCCTTTCATGTACATTGCCGAAATTTATTCACAGAGCACAGATATTTACTCACAACATCTCAGTGAATTAGATGCGAGCAACCCCATTTTATAGATGTAAGACTGAGGCAAGAATCATTAAGCAACTTGACCTCCATCCCTAAAAGTACCTAGGCAAAATAAAATTGAAGCCTAATTTGGCTCCAGAATCTGAACTCTCAATCTCACCTTATCTCAGAGTCCTAGGAACTAGGAAGTCTGTTGTAAGGATATTGAGATTCTAGCAGAATACGAGCAGGAGGAGAGGAACCCATTCTGAGTGTCATCCCTACCTGAAGAAGTCCTAAAAGAGGGTGAGGCTCCTAAGGCAGTTGGTATGCTAGATATAGAAGACAACTACCAGATAGCTCTAGGCCACTGCTAGAAATAAAGAAATGCAATCCTTTCTCATTCCATGCACTATTGATGAAAGAATTTTGCTCAGGTTGCAATGTTATATCTTGGTGGGTCTGCAGCCCAGGGGTCCCCAAACTCACCCTTGCTGGCCTTGTTTCTCTGATGTAGAAAGAAGAAAAGTCAGGAAAGGCCAGTGAAAAGTGAAAGTACGTTTTATTGCAGAGTATTTTGCAAGGAAGCAGTGAAAAGCCATTCCAGGTAGTGGGGGTGCCCAGAGTTAGAGCAACACAGCATGAGCCAGTGGTGCTCCAGGGTTTTAAAGGGTGAGGGTCCCATCCTCCTTTGCCCAAGAGGGTTAGTACTTGATTAGTTATTGGGCTTGTTGATAAGGGTGTGGGTCTGGTGGGCTATAAAGAAATGTTCCAGCATCAAGTTTAGCCACCTGCTTGGGGGCAGTGATTTTCTTGAAGGGGAACCTAAGTGGATGGGTGGGGGAAGGAAGTAGCTTAGAAGACACAGGTTGTTCACTGTGACACAGGGGTTGTATCTCTTCTACCTGAAAAGGGTTCCTTCTCTTATCTAACCTACCTAGGGATCTCATTTCTCCCTACAGTAATGAGCACCAAGAGAACAGTTTTTTGGGGGTTAGAGGTGTCAGATGGCAGGAGACACTTCAGGTCCATGGTACGGATAGTGACAATATTCCAAGAGTCATATGGAGGACAGAGTCTGAGGTCAGGTGGGTCAAGGGACCACATTATCATGCTTCAAGTGTTACCCAGACAAGAAAGATGTGCTCATAGCTTAGAACATGGAACAAAAAGGATCTATTTAAGAAATATTTAGGTGGGGCAGGGTTATGCTGTTGAATGTGTGCATACTATGTGAGGGTGAGTTTGGGGGCCCTTGGGCTGAAGACCCACCAAGATATAACATTGCAACCTGAGCAAAATTCTTTCATCCATTCCTCCAACTCATCAGGATGGTAGTAGGTTCCTAAAACCTTTCTCGCCACTGGAAATGAAATAGAAGTTTTGTAACTATGTGGCACAGAACTTTTCTAAGAATTAATTCATGTAGATGACCCTCTCACTTAGAAAGTTTCAACTTATGACTTTTCAACTTCATGATGCTGTGAAGGCAACATATGTTAAGTAGAAACCATATTTTGAAGTTTGAAAGTTGATATTTTCCCTTGCAACATTGGAGAGCTGCAGCAAAACACAGCTCCTTGGCAGGTGCACAATCTCAAGGAAAACATCTGTCTCTGTAGTGTGCTGCGTTGCTAAGCTCTGATGTTCAGTCACTGGATGCAATAAGCACATTTTCTATTGTATTTTCAGTTTCAATTTACTGTGGGCTTACCTGCACGTGATCTCATCGAAAGTCCAGAAGCACCCGTACCGGAGAAGGATCGGATCAGTCATACTCGTTGTCCTATCTCCTGCACCCAACAGTGTCTGACACAAAGCTGGCCTTCAAGAAATCCTTGTCAAATAGATGAATTATTTGGCTACAATAATTACTCCCTAGACACAAACATACTTCTGTGCATCTCTCTAAAATGAATAAAATGAAACTCAAAAAAAATCTAAATCTCTACTTTTCTGTTTGTATCTGGACCTAATAAAGGAGCTAAATGGAGTCTCTGACCAGAGCTCTGCTTCAAATACTAAACACATAAAAATCACCCACCTCTAAGCATGACAAGACAAATATTAGTAGACAATTGGAACATTTTAATACTTCTTCCAGAGGTGATCAATTTGTTGAAGCATAATGTACGTCCTCAATGTACTGTGATAATTGGTAAAGTCAGCAAAGATAATGTATTTGTGTTCACAGCAGTAATTGCCTGTAGGAAAAAGAAATAACATAAGGTAGGAAAGACTATTTTCAGAGAAAAAAAAAAGTGAGATGAAATTTATTGGAGGGAGCTGTACTGAAGTAATTAGATAACACCAAAAACAAATGTTTTAGAAGATATGCCCTACAACTTCCCCTCCAATTTAATGAAAATTTCCCAAGATAAATACATTAAATCTTGAATCAAGCACTTGCAACTTGGGAGGCATCCAGAACACCTTCTATGAGTATGCCAAGCCAAGAAGAGCCAGCGGAGGGTCAGTAATGAAGGAAGAAAATGCAGAATCCCTAAAATAAAAGAGAAAAGAATGATAATGGGTTTTCAAGTAGAAAGTCTATTTGTCATCCGTACACAAATGTAATTCTTAAAAAGAATAGAGTCACAACTCAACTGAATCTTACTCAAGTTTTAACTTTTACAGATTTAGGACAGCTTCTCGAGGATACAAAATAAGTTAACAACAAAGAAAGGAACAGGAATATAATCAGTCAAGTGGGAAGTTCTCCTTAAGTAGTGCACGAATCATACTATGAAGTTAATGTACATATTAACAATAATTAAAGATAAAATTGCATACCTGGAAAAAAGTGATAATGGCTAAACATTTTATTGCTGGAAAGAAATCATTGTGAGAAGGAGGACAAAGGGAAAAGCACTTTACACTAAGAGGATGAGCTCAGTGGCTTACATGGGTCCCAGAAGCCTGGGATCAAATTCTGGCCTTGCCAGTGATTGAGCTTCGCACAGGTCACTTAAGTTCGTGGAGCTCATTACATCTTAGATTACAACCTCAGAGGATAGTAACAATAGTGATTGTTATTATCATTATCATAAACATAATCTACACAGCTACTGCTACTGCAAGTACTAGATAGCATGTAACACGCTCACCTTGCTAACTAGCTGTTATTAAATGTGGTTTTTTTAATGTAGAGAATCACAAGTTCAAATAACCACTTGCAACATTAGGTAAAGATAGTAACAGGTAAAAATGTTTTTTAAAAAATCAAATTTTTAAATAAAAACTTCAAATTTCAAAGACAAACTGTACAACAGCAAATTAAAATGAAAATATTAAAAAGCTGAAAAGCTTAATAAAATAAGATAGCTCTTTAAAATAAAATGGTCAGAAAGACAATAATGTTACATTTATATAGACATAGTAGTTTTTCTATTCCCTTGCCAGTTTTCAACAGTGAAATAAATATGCAATAATTAAAGAATTATAGAATTAGTATATAACAAGTCTTTGTACCTGATAATAAAGCATGCACATTACTTTTAAGTAGTTGTGAGATATTTATAAAAATTGATCATATTTTAAACAACAGATAAGTTCTCAATAATTTCCCTATATATGTTTAGAAATCATTGGGGCAAAAGAGCCACCCAGGTAGGGACCTGAATTGGAAGACCTTTTATACTGGACCACTCATAGCACAGAAACACATGATTTTTCTTTACAAATTCTTCTAGGGCTTGTGAGATAGCTCAGTGGACTAAGCACCTGCTTAGGCAAGCACACAGACTGGGGTTCAATTCCTGGAACCATATGCTGCGCCAGCCCCATCCCCAGGCACACCGGCCACCAGATCTGGGCATGGTGGCTCACTTCTGTAATCTCAGCGCTGGGGAGGCTGAAAACAGGAGGATCATTATGAATCTGATCTGCTTAGGTGAGACCCTGTACCAAATAGAAAAAAAAAGAAAAAAAAATTCTTCAGATAACAACAAAAGAATATTTTGGGTGTTGATTGTCAAATAGAAGCCTGTCTCTTACAAAAGAAAATTAGCTCTCTCACAGAAGAAAATTAGACCCTCAAGAAGAGCAGCAGAGCTTGCTGATCAGCAGGATGGCATTTCACACAGCAAGGCACCCTTTCATCCTTGGATGGCCCTCGGGTTACTGCATCTCTGAAACATGCTCAGAAGATTCTGACTGCCATGATCGTATGATGTGTTTTTCAAAGAGTCTCAAATAAATGCAGTGAATTTCCAGTCAGTACCAGATTAATAAAAAATATTTGACCCTGGTGTTCCACTGTACAAAGAAAGAGCAGTGGCCAACACAAAAACCTTTATGATACCCTATCAACTAAGGTGGTGAGCATCTAATCTCAAACGAATGGATTTTGCATATAAATTCTAATATATTTCACCTTTCAAGAGAGATGAGTTTTAACAGCTGCTGTCTAAAAATGAGTGAATTTTAAGAAAATTCCTGCATCACACAGATCACATTACAGTATATTCATTCTATTCTCTTCATCTCATTCTTTCTCTCTTGGCCTCTTTATGTGCCAAGTGTCTCTTTGTCCATGGTGTAAATCCTCCACTTTATATATCCTAATTTCTCCAAATCTGTTAAGTCTCACCACTTTGATTCTTGCTGGTATACTGATAAACCCCCATATTTTATTTGGTCATTTCCCTGATAACCATAGGTTCTCTGATTATCTTCCTCAATAAGATTCATAGAAAGTAAAATAATGTTAAAAGCAGAATTGTGAAGAATTTTTTTAATTATTTGGTACAGGGTCTCACTACACTGCTTGGACTCATAGTGATCTTCCTATTTTCAGCCTCCCTAGTGCTGCAATTAATGGTCTGCACCACCACACTCAGACTCGGTCACTGGCCAGAATTGTGAAGAACTAAATTGAACAATATGTAATACTTTTCCAAATCTATATTTGAAATATGTTATTTTTTCTCTATTTGTCATTCTTATCAAATTATTTTAGATCCATAACTCTACTGGGGTGATTTTATTGCTTTGTAATAAGTTTCTGCTACAATATTTTAAATTATAATTATAATGAAAAAAATTAATATATTATATAAATAAAACAATATATGTCAATGTATATTTCAACATATTTTTGTTTCAAAATTAAGATTAATTAAAAGTATGTAATTTTGCATTTAGTGTCTATATATTTAAGGGTTTTTATATTTTTTTTCAGACATTAGAAGTCCCTAAAGGGTTAGGGAAATAGCTAAATGGAGGAGCACTGTGTGTACAAGGTATTAGGTTAGACCCCTAGCACTGAATGAATAATCTCCATATAACATAAGAATTTAACAACGATATCTATTGAATTCATAAATATATAATTTTTAAGGTAAATACAATTTCAAATTTCATGTTAGGAAGGAAACTACATGAGATCAAAGGCAACAGCCTATTTGCTGAATGGTTAAAAAAAAACTGAACAACATTTTAGTTAGAAAATTAAGCTAAAATCTATTTAAATAATGTAATTCTTTTCAAGTTGGCCTCTTTAAAATAGAGGAAATGTATATCCATCTGATCAAAGTAGTAGTTGATGTCTTGCATGTAAGAGTAATGAAAAGACCATTCTTTTTTATTTTGTTTTGCAGATTTTCGGATATCCTTTGTTTACTTTATCTGTACTTCTTTTAATATCTTACTATAGAAGACATCAAAAAGTATTTAGGCAGCCATACTATTTTTTTAGAAGATGGAAATATAAGAGTGTTCAGTATCGTACAGCATGCAGGTTGTGAAATGCAAATATACCTCCCCAGCACAAGGACCTCCAAGAACCGGCAGCATGCATGGATCTGATGTAGGGCTCTGGTACCATCTTTTCCACTCACCTTTTCTCAAATAAATTCTTCCCAGCTATGGGTACTGGTGTATGCACAGAATCCCAGAACTCTGGGAGGCTGAGCTGAGAAGTTTGAGCTTAATTCAGGCAATTTATAGAGTTTCCAAAACTCCATCCCAAAATTTTTTTAAAAAGGCTAAGATGTAGTGTGAAAACTCTGATTTTAATCCAATACCAAAAACAAAAATTTTGGTTAACACACCTATAATATTCAAATAACGGAACTTAACAAGAAAAGGGGATACAGATGAATGT
>NDGM011193499.1:0-11948 GCA_002564305.1 Octomys mimax | reverse complement strand
TTCAAAGGAAAACCCATCAGAATTATGGCCGACTTCACTTCACAAACCATGAAGGCAAGAAGATCATGGAGGAGGTACTTCAAGTCCTCTATGAAAACAAATTCCAGCCCAGCATACCCTGCAAAACTCTTTCAAGTTTCATGGAGAAGTGAAATACTTCTATGACAGCTTCTGTGTGTCCTCTATCACTGCATGTTACATATTCTGATTGCACTTCCCTCTGCACCCTCA
Organism: Octomys mimax; assembly: GCA_002564305.1. Taxonomy (NCBI): domain Eukaryota; kingdom Metazoa; phylum Chordata; class Mammalia; order Rodentia; family Octodontidae; genus Octomys; species Octomys mimax. The sequence goes on along the minus strand of NDGM011193499.1, from coordinate 11,717 downwards.
CCAGAGCCTGGCCACCATCCCCAGTAGGCCCTTTCAGTTCCATCACTTTGCCTTCAGTAACCCTTAAAGTGACTGACCCCTCTTTGTCATGAAGTGTGCCCTTCCTGTGGCCCCACTGCCATCTTCATTGATGACTTGCCTCTTGCCTCCAGCCATTCCTGCTCATCTCCTCTACCACTACCGAAGGTGGGCAGCCAGCCTTTGTCTTTGAGCCTTCGCTTTGTCAGCACTGCACCACCAGTACTGCCTGTGTCACAGTGCCATCCCGATCCCTTTGCAGGACTCACTGATGCAGGCATAAGACAAAGTTCCTAACACTGCCCATGGAAGGATCCAGCTCCCTCTTCACAGCCATCCCTGTGTCCTGGCCTCAGCGCATGGCACTGCCTCCTGAACCCAGCTTAGCTTATCTTTTCAAAACTAATGCTTGACCACACAGCCTCCCTCTGTCCTCCTGGAGAGGTGTTATAGGAGTCATGGCATTTGTTGGAAGGCTTTCTCTCCATGTGCTCATGGCTGGCTATTCCCACAGGCACCCTTCCCACAGTGTCCTTATTGCACTCACATTTATGTGGCCTTTCCCTCATTCCTCCCTTGGCCTCATCATTATCTTATGTGTTTTTCCTATTCCTCCTGATGGTCTGATTGTCTTTTTCTCAACCTGACATTAGCCTCGTGGTGGTGAGGAACTTGCTCACCTTGTGAACTGCTTAACCTGAAGGAACAAGTAAATGTTAATTATCTTCACATAAACCCTATAAACAAGCACTGCTTGAGTGAATCAATTAATAAATAGGGCCACCATAATCCTCTTCTTTCAGAAGTCAACCTTCAAAAAAAAAAGCCCAATGACAAGCATTTTATCTGAATTGTTCCATATGACCTTTCTTGGGTCATTGCATTTGCTTTCTCTTGAGTTTGATCCACTGGCAGATCATTGTAATTTCTTTAAAACTTTGACCTTGTTCATTTCTTCCGGAGAAAAAAGGAGAATGAAAAAACCAGAAGCGATAATTAGCAGCTGTCTTTAGAGTGACTCTTGAAAAGTGGATGTTTCTTTCTGAACTTTGTGTGTTTGGAAATCTTCTGGCTGAGGATTAATATGACATTTTGAGAAGACAATAATGGAACATGCTTCTGTAGAGGGCAAGACGTACATGCGCACCATGAGGAGCTGCTGCGAGGCAGGGTTGAGGGTTGAAGAAAACAAGGAGAAGGAGTTGTGTGCAGGAAAGACTCAGGGCCGCGTCTCTGGCTTTGCATCCCCACTGGTTTTTTCCTGGATATATGACTTTTAACTAGTTACTTATTATTTGGAGTTTCAATTTATTTATCTGTGTTGTAGGCAGAATATTCCATGGGACTTTGTTTTGACTAAGTTGAAATCAATACTTCATTTTTGTGCCTAACACATTTCCCAGTACAGTGTAGGTGTTTGCTGGTATTAATAGTAACAGTGGTTCCAGTAAAGGCAACTCTCTGTTCTGAGGGCTGACTCAGTGAAACAATGGCTTTGTTATTTACCAAACGTTTCCAGAGATTTTTATTTGAAGCATGTTTTAAGGTAGGAGTATAGAATAAAGGATAACTAATTACTCAAAAGTAAAGAATCACACGTAAAGTGGCCTGGAGAGAGATGACTTTGCTTCCTCCACAGCCACAGGCAAGTAGCAGCACGGTAGGCCACAGCACAGGGCGCTGAGCTGCCCTTTCAGGCCCATCAGACGAGAGCATTCAGGAGTGGTCTGAGTGGGTGAGCTCTGCCTGACCTTGGACAAGTGGTCTTAGCTTCCTGGTACCAGCTTCCTCACGAGGATATGAAGTAAAAATTAAATGTTGTGCTGCACACAAAGCGCTCTCTCCAGCCTTCTCCCTATATTGTACTTCTGGCTTTATTTCCCCTTTTTAACAGTGATTAAATAATCTCACGCTCCAACTTGAAGCTTCTGGTTGTAATGCCAAGCAAAATGAGGAAGTCTCTACTGTCTCATGCCCCAGGAAGAAGATCGGAGTGATTCTTGCCAGAGGTGAGGCTATAACAATTTCAGTTTCTTAGCAGCATTACAGGGGGAGGAAAAGAGAAATCCTCCCTTGGCAGCCTCTGGAGTGTCAGTTCCTGCTTTAATGGTCAGTCCAATTTACATCTTTTGTCTTGACATCATCCACTGAGAGGTCTTGTTGTCCATCCCAGGTAAGTACACAGCCCTGTAGGCTGGCCCTGGCCACTTGGACACTTGCTACACTCATGTGGTCCTCATCTCACACAGATGGCCTCCTCTGGCCCCAGAAATCCCAGTGGGAGAAGAAGCAAGGCTTGTCTTGCTTATTCCTCTACCCCAGCACATACTATGCTCTCAGAAAATGGTAAAAATTAGAACAACAACCACAGAAGGACATACAAGATCAGGTATACATCTTGTCCAAGGCGATTAGTGGCAATTAGTGGACTTCAATCCTGTGAAACCTTGTGAGAGGTAATAAGATTGTCAGATAATCCAAGTGGGCTTGCATTCCACCAGTCAGCAGGTCAGTCGACAGCTGCACTTATTTATTACATTCCGTGATCAATCTTAGAAAGATTTTCAGCTCCATTTTACACTTAGGAGAAAGTTAAAAAGACTTTTCAGTTCAATTCCAAAGCAGTATTCTGAATACAAGCATGAAATTGCCCTTATGCTTATCCCCACGGAAGCAGCAATCAAACGGAATAGTGCGACAGGCTAGCAGACAGTTTTTAACATTCCTCTAATGCTATAATAGAGGAGGACATGAAATCCATACTGTTCACATGAAAACAATCATGAAAGGAATTTAAAACTATACAAAACTTTAAGTAGACCATTACAGACATAAAGAAATCAAAGCCAAAAACTGATGGCTAATTCAGGGAACGCCCGCCCTCTGCCCTCCTGGCCTACTTTCTTCCACTTAACATTTAGTCGTAATGGAGTCAGTGCTCTTAGATTGTTGAGATGATCAGGAATTAAGGTCAACAGGCATTCACGTGGTGGGAGGTGCAGATGCCTCGAAGAGACACGACATAACCTTGATTTTACTAGTTTTGTGGGTAACTATCCAAAATTCTAGAAAGGAATATGCTGCACCAAGGCCGTCCATTGGTTCTAGTCCCATGAATACAACTCACACATTTCTGTGGGTTATTATTCTGTGAGGCTGGAAGGATCCAAAGCCGGAGTTCCTGCTCTGGGCAGGCACTGAGGGAGGGGTCTTTCCCTCTCAGTGTGGACCTCAAGGCCCCTGATACCAGAAGCCTTCAGTCACTTCTGTCCCCTTTTGCAAAGGGTTTGTGCTCTGGAATCCAACAGATCTACAATTAAACCGCAACTGTTATGCTCTCTAACTGATTTTGCATTATGTAATTTTTCCATATCTGGTTTCCTCTGTTTTCCTTCCATGTAAGGATCTGTGTAAATCAGATCCAACCTGTGAGTTTCCTGGTTACAGTAAGTGTCAAAACTGTTGCTTTCTACCTGGGGATTTAGAAATATAGATGTTCACTTGGGATGACCAATACATCCAACATGCAAACCTGGAAAAGGTATGACATATCCAAAGCAGGAGCCCGGAGAAGCAGGGACAGGTTGTCCTTCTAGAAGAAACAGTTGTGGCCATTTCTTGCCAGTTGCTGTTATTCAATGCAGTTTGGCTCTTTCTTTCTTTCTTTCTTAAATTTATATATTTATTTTTGGTACAAGGTCTCCCTATGCAGTTCAGACTCATAGTGATCCTCCTGTCTTAGTCTCACTAGTGCTGGAATTACAGGCATGCTCCACCACTATTTTTTTTTTTTTTTTTTTTATGTGATTGAACCTTTGCTGCTACCCAACATGGAATAAAAAAGACTAAATTTACCAACTTGAAATTACCAAAACATAAAGCAAAAATCACAGAATCTGGAAATCCAATATTAAGAAATTTGAGCCTCTCTGGAAGATAGAAAAGAAGGGGTAGCGAACTCTGTGCTTGTGTCTGAAGCTGTTCCAGACCATCCCAGCCTACAATGTCTGGGCCCCGAGAGTAGAGCAAGGCTGGGGCGGTGGCTGCAGCTCACCACGCAGGGCAGCACAGGGCTCTAAGCCATGGATGCTCCTGCCTTACGTTTGTTGTACAGTGACACGAAGTCATGCAGCAGGGTGACCTGCAGTTAGAAGTCATTCTCTTCGCTTGTTCTGCCTTCCATGCTCTTCTCCTCCTTTCCTCCCACTTAATGTAGTCACAGGAAGATGGCAACTGTCACTAATCATAGCTAAGGTGTTGAGCAGAGGCTTTATATCAAGTTCTGGTTTGTAAGTATATATGCAACGATCATTTTAGAATTTTAGTATATCATTTATTAAAAATGAAAACTCATTTCCAATTATGAATGGACATGGGAAATGTCTGGCTGAAAGGAATAAGCAAATCAGCGACCTGTTTGGCTGCATTTTGTACAGCAAGGTCATCCTTTCCCATTGGCTTTTTCTTCTTTCTGTATTTAGTACAGGGCTACAAGGTCTCACTACACAGATCAGACTGGTGCTAATCTTCCTGTATTCAGCCTCCCAAGCGCTGGGATTACAAGTGCATGCATCATCACGTCCAGTCGTAATCGACGTCTCAGCGCGCCCTGGGGGTGGGGCCAGCATGGTACGTAGGGGATCAAACCCCAGTTCTGAGTTTGCCTAAGTAGGCACTTTAATCTGCAGAGCTATCTGGCCGCCAGCCCCCCCCCCCAGTTGACTTTCTGCCACACCCAGAGGCCATCATTGCATTTTTCCTCATATATATCAATGATTTTTATTTCCTTTCATTTTCAGATATATAAATATTATAAAAAGAATACTTCATAACTATCCATGATAATTCAGAGACTTCCCAGTTCGAGCATTCTAACACATCTTTGGTTGCACTGGCTCTTGAGAAACAGTGGATTTGGTTTCTGGCTCCATCATCCACCCACCACCTCATTTGAGCAAGTTTCCTGAGGAGCTCAGGATGAGTGAAGCATGGTGGAATTCATGCAGTGAGGCTGCATTGAGTGTCTGTTTCTGCTTCGTAAGTCTTTTGTGTTGATGTCTTATACCCTGAGTGACTACTTTTAAGATTATGATGTACAATATGGTATCATTGCTATTCTATTATTTTGCTATGAAATTTTGATTTTTATAGGAGAGAAAGGAAAAAGAAATAAACAGTTGGAGTACACTGCCAGCATGCCGTAACGATTCCTCTCAGAGCATCCTCTTCTTGCTGACGGTTGCTTTGTGCCGCATGATTCGCATTACATGTGCTGCTTGCAGTACTGACGCAGGCGTTAGAAAGCAGGGCTGCCCCTCGCTCTTGATTCATGTTGATTCTGACTTTGAGGTGCACGTTTTCGTGCCCTGATGACCTCTACATTAACATTTCCAAAGCCCTGATAGCAAAATTATTCGCATTAAACATGTTTGAGTTAAATTACAATTTAAGCAAGCACTATTGTTTTAAATTCGATAGTTCTTTAGAGCAAATTCTCTAGGTTGAATATAATTTCAAAGGTATAATTAAGGATTCTTAACTAGCACTTACCTGTGTATTGAATTGGTTTTGTGGTGAAATTATGTTCTTTTCCTTCACTCATCTCTGCTAAACTTCAGGGAGATACTCTTACCACCTCTCAGTTACCTATAATTTTGGTGTCAAAAATACCTGCTGATTTATTAGCTTCACTAACAGGGTCTGCCTGGGCAATTATGCGGGACTCCCATGGTCTCAGAACATGATAGGAGTAATTTTTACATTTCATTTCTCACCACCAGAGTTTCTACTCTTTTGTTGACTCCAGAATCCAAACAGATGCAGAATCTTCTGCATTACAAAGTATTAAATGGTGGCCAAATCTGTGGCTAAACAGAGGATTTTGTCTTAAAGTTGCTTCTAAAATAGTTTTCCCAAAGACCAAGTATGATCTGATTTGTGTAAATCACTGAAGCATGCTTAATGCTTTCTCGGTCTAGAGATTTGTGCTTCCAGTACGACCACAAGGAGACAAAGATGGATGGAAAATGTGGCAGCATATCACAGAACAATTAGGGTAGGAGTGTGCAAATGACTTGCGTTAATATCAGATAAGACCTCAGAACAGAAAATATTTCCTCACCAAGAGTTAGTTATTTAATCATGACAGAGGAGACAGTTCACCAGGAACACATAACCACTAGAGAAACCTATGCAGCCCATAAATGAGCTTCAAATTACAGGAAACAAGAGTAAGCAGAAAAATGAACAACTTCACAATAATATCTGGAGATTTTATACCCATATCCTAGTGGGTGATAGAAGACAAAAAAAAAATATGAAGACAGAAAATGAGAATGCCGTCCACTCCCATGAAGAAGCTGATGCTTATAGAACGCCCAATCCTGCATGCTCAGCAATTCATTACATTCCAATGTCCACGTCTTATTCCCTGTGAGGGGCTGGATCCTAGGTGATGTGGTGGTGCCTGGGGTCAGGAACTTGACTCTTTCCACAATTTGAGTCACAAACCAAATTAGATGAAAACAGAAGTGCATTTAATGGCTGAGCTTCAATGCTGCCCCCGTGGAGAGATTTGATTCAGTTCTTATCCAGTTCAGGTTGCAACCAGAACCCTGGAGAGAACTGAGTTTGTGCACCAAGGCCCCACTGTATAAGCAGCGTCCATGAATTTCCCAGGACCTGAATAACCGCACATAAAATGTCACACATCTACAGTAGAATTGAACTAGAAATTAGCAATATATCTAGAGTATCATATTTGAAAATTAAGTGACATAATGTTGAGACATACTTGGGAATTACAGAAAAATCTGTAGGCCAAAGAATAAAAGAGAACAGAGAGAGTTAGAATAGGATTGAACTAAATAAATCTACAACTCTTTACAACATTTCAAAATTTGTGTGGGACAGCTAAACCGAAGCTTTGATGAAAATGTATATATTTCAATTCTTATTATAGAAAAAAGAAAAAGGTCAGTAATAAAAATTTCAAGCTTAAGCTAGAAATATTGTAGTAAACATTGAAACAAAAATGTTGGTTCTTTGGAAGCATCTACAGAAGAGGCAAACCTCTTGTTATATTGGCCAAGTTATCAGAAAATAAAAAGATATCTCTTCTTGTTCAAGGGTAGGAAGAACCAATATAAGGAAAATAGGCATACTTCCTAAATTTTTATATAGATTTAATGCAATACTGATCAAAATATCAAAAGCATACCTCATAGAATTAGAAAAAACAACCCTAAAATTCATTTGAAACCAAAAGAGACAGAATAGCAAAATTAATTCTGGAAAACAAAGTCAAGGCAGAAGGCCTCACAATCTCCAGCCTAAAATTATACTACAAAGCTACCGTGATAAAAGTAGCATGGTACTATGGGGGGGGGGACCTCAACCACCTTCTCTTTGATAAAGTGACTGAAAAAATGTAGCCTCACTGAGTACAAGAGAGGCTCTTTAATTAATGGTTCTAGAAAGACTGGCTTTCTACACGCTGAAGCCTAAACCCGTATCTCTCACTAGGCACTAAACTAAAATTGAGGGCCAGGGAGATAACTCAGTAAAATAAATGCTTGCCTGGCAAGCACAAGGTCCTGAGTTCAATCCCCGGTACCGCAAAAATAAATAAATAAATACTAAAACTGAAATACATCAAAGATATAAATATTTTAAAAAGAATCACTAAATTTGCTAGAAGTTAGAATAGGTACAATTCTTGAAGACATACATGTATGCAAAGACTTTATGAATAAAACCACGATCACACAGGAACTATCAAAGAATCAATACCTCGGCTCTCATCTTATTAAAAAAATTGTTTTTTCGTGGGGCACAAGGTATTACCAATAAAGTGAAGAGGCAACTTGCAGACTGGGGAAAGATTTTACCAGCTGTTTGTCAAAGGACTAATATCTGGCATACAAAGAAAGAAAGAAAAAAATCAGGCTCACCCCCAGTTTAAAGACCTGACTCAAAAATAGGCATCTGAAATGAATAGACACTTCTCAGGTGCAGAAGTACAAATGGAAAATAAATATATGAAAAAAAAAAAGTTTAACTGCACTGGTCATTCAATAAATACAAATTAAAACAAGACAGGTGAGGTCACCTCATCCCAGGAAGAAAAGCTATTGTCAAGAAATCAACCAATAGCAAATCCAGGAGGAGTTATGGGGAAAAAGGTGGGAGTGTGAGTACAATTGCTGTGAAAATCAGTGTAGATACTGTCAAAAACTAAAACTAGAGATTCCATTTGATGCGATTAGTCCCCTTCTTAGTATCTTCCCAAAGTGAATGTAAGCCGTCATATCACAGTGATATGCATATGTTTGTGGAAGCATGGTTTGTAATAAAATCTTGGAAATAGCCCAAATGCCCACCAACTGGTGAATGGATAAAGATTTATTTTAGTGCAGTAGAGTACTACTCAGCCATAAAGAGGAATAAACTTGAGAAATGTCTAAGTAAACTGATGTGCTTTGAAAGCATACTTGTGAAATAAACTGGACACCCATATACACATAGCACATTGTTTCTCTGGTGTGAGAAATCAAAAGTGTGAAAAAGGACCAAAATGTATAGCAGAGATTGTGAAGTGGAAGAAAATGGTAAGATGGGATGGGGAGCAGCGGACTGGGGAGGGAAGAAACAAAGAAGGTAAAATGGAACAAAGAGAAAAGAAGGATAACTGGGAAGTGAGCTTTTATAAATAAGGAGGGGAAGAGGGGTTGAAGTGACAAGAGGGGAATGAGCAACAAGAATCAAGTTATGACACGTACGGGCATAAATACACTATAAGGAATGTGAGGATTGTCTCCACCTAACATGTACCAATAAAATTAACTAAAGATAAACGAGAGTGGATATAAATTGTTAATCCTATTAGGAATTACACTTAAAGGCTTATAATTAAATTACAGAGTATCAGGAAATTAGAAAGACAGCTATGATGACATTAAAATATTCCTCAAAAAATTAAATTTAAACCAAAATCGAAATGAAAGAAGAATCTGAATAGCTGAATTTATTAAACAAATTAAACTTGTATCAAAAGCTTTTGTATAATATAAACTCTGGTTTCTGACTATTTAACCCTGATTTTTAATATTCCCGGATGAAATCAAAGTACCTAAAAGGACTTTCAGAAACCAGAGAAAGAAGAAGAGGGCCCGGCACATCTTGAGGACAGCAGCATGCTGATCTCCCCTCTGAACGGGCACCGTGAGAACAGCGGCCCTTAGAGAGCAGGCACAAGTCGGCACTTGTGCTGATGAAACCTAACGGCACCTGCAGTGTGCATTGTGATCAAGAAATTTACCACCATAATTGTAAGATTTACTCAAAATTTACAAATCAATGGTTTTCACCATTTTTGGTGAGGGGGTACCAGAGATCAAACTCAGGCAGGACCCTGTGCTTGCCAGGCAGGGGCACTCGCCACTGAGCTGTCTCCCTGGCCCTTCACCAAGTTAAAAAAGTAAAAAAAAAAAAAAAAAAATGACAACTCCCTCATGATCATGACAGATATAAACAAAGCATGTGTTAAAATCCAACACTAGATTTATGCTGACGACTGTTAAAGAATAGAACTTTCTCAATTTAACATAGAGCACTTCTCTCTGTTAACAGCTATCAGAGAAGTTAAGGAAGTGATAGATACATACATTGGGAGGTACAATTTTGTTAGATTTTCAGTTCTCCCATCATTCTAGGAAGTTTTGCTGGAAGAGTTACATGCTGACAAAACAGTTTTAAAATTATTTGTACCGAATTTTAAAACACTTAACATGTCCAAGTAATTTTGAATATAAACAAAATTGGTGATTTTTTACTGCCCGACTTGAAGACTTAGCGTAAAGTTACAGGAATTTATTTATTCATTTATTTAATCCATTTTAATGAGAAAAAGATAAAAGAGCAATGAAATAGTTTCAAAACAGGTTAAGAGGGCAGTTATAATAATTAATACATTGCATATTGTTGTCTTCACAGTAGTTGTTCAGAGGACAAGATGCAGACGTGATATTTTGCCTAAACAATGTTAGGACAGACCTTTCTTCTCATTGAACTAAGAGAGAGTAGCTGTACATACATCCTGTCAGGTTACAGGAATTTGGAGAGTGTAGAAGTGGAGCAGAAGCAGAAGGAACAAAGAAGGAGAGTAGGTGTCCCCATGCTGCGGCATCTGACATGGTGACTGATTTGGGGACCAGCACCAAAGTGACTTTATGGGAAACTGTGCTTTTTAAAAAAGGAAAAAAAAAAATATGGTGAAGTCATTGTAGGCCTCCATTGTAGGTCACTAAGCTGCACCTAACACCATATTCAAGAAGGCATGCCGACTCAACCCAAAAGCTGAAACTGCAAGGCTTCCATGGAAAATTTAGAACACTTTCGTGATTTGGGGTAGGTAAGTCTTTTTTTAAGCAGATCACTATAAGTAAACACTTTAAAAGAAAAAGAAATCCTAGTAAATTAATTTTATCAAAATTAAAAATTGATGCTTATCAAAAAGACACCATAAGCCGGCCACATAGCTCAGTAGACTAAATCGCCTGCTTAGACAGAGCACAGTGGCCGGGTATGATTCCCAGTGTGTCATGCAAGCCCCACCCCCGGGGCACCCTGAGACAGCCACTGAGACTGGGCGTGGTGGTGCGTGCCTGTAATCCCAGTGCTTGGGAGGCTGACAACGGGAGGATCACTATGAGTCCGATCTACACAGTGAGACCCTGTAGACCCTGTACCAAATACATTAAAAAAAAAAAAAAAAAGACAGCATAAAGACTAGAAACAAGCCAGCACCTGGGAAATCAATTTGTAAAACACGTATCTTACCAAGGATAATGAAAAAGATGCATGGAAATCTCTCCTTGTAGGTATTTACCCAGGACAAATAAAACAGGATCACACAAAGGATCAATACAAGAATATTTATAGCAGCTTCATTCACTGTAGCTCCGTATTGACAACAGCACTGGTATGCTTCAGTGGGAAAACGGCCAAACAAACTCTGACATATGCATTGAATGGAATACTATTCGTGAATAAAATTGTAATGCATAAAGCATAGATGAATGACAAAATCATTTTGTTGAATAAATGAACATGTCCAGAAGAGAACAGACACGTGACTGCAAAAAAATTCTGGAGATGGAAATTAGGGGAACATCCTGGGAATGATGGGCGACTGTACCATTCCAGGTTCTGAGAGCCATTTGGGTCACTCACATGCACACACTTGCTGGTACCTAGTATTGAGATACTGCTGTGCATAGAAATTCTACATTAAAGCTGTAAACAAATATTGAGCTGTAGTTCTGAATTATTTAAGGAGAAATGTGTTGATGCCGGCAACTGACTTTGAAACGTACTGAAAGATATGAAAGATAGATGGATATATATATATATATATATATATATATATATGTAAATAAAATATTAACCATAGAATTTAAGTAGTGAATATACAGGGATTGTACATAAAACTTTTTAAACTTTGCAGTATGTTAATTAACATGGTTTGGGAAAAGGCTATATATACCGGTCTTTAAGTCCCAGCAACTTAAAGTTCCAAACAAGACAATTAGTTCCAAAAATACTTACAAATAAATTAAAATGAAAACTGGTGGGACCAGGGAGATGGCTCAGTGGAATAAACGCTTCTCTGGCAAGTGCAAGGGCCTGAGTTCAATCCC
>NDGM011193496.1:0-11327 GCA_002564305.1 Octomys mimax | reverse complement strand
GATGGACAGAAGTTTTTCCCTACGATGTCTGCAAACACAAGACCAGAACAAAGCAGTGCACCAGAACCATTGAGAATCTCTGATGAGAAAGCTCCAGCTAAACTTGTGGTAAACACTCTACCTAGTATTCAGCACTAGAAGAACTGTACCACCGCACACCTGAACATGGGACTATGAAGTGTTTCCTGCAACAGGACAACCCCAACATAAATTGGAGCAGGGGAGGCAGGGACTCCCCTGGGCCTGGGGGCAGATCTCAGTATTTTAAAGGAAAAAATAGAGGTCAGGCTGGAAGAGGGTGGCACAGTAGAGGACAGTGTGATAGATGTCTGATGCAGCTATAACCAAGTGCCACAAGCGGGGTGGCTGAAAGCATCCGACAGTTCTTGTCCCACAATCTGTTCTGGAGTGGAAGACCAAAACCAGTGTGTTGGCAGAACCGTTCTCCTGCTGCGAGCAGGGAGAACTTTTCCTTGCCTCTTCCTGGCCTCTGCGGGTGGCCGGCCATGCTCAGCATGCCCTGGCTTGCAGGACCACCACCCAAGTCTCTGCTGTTGTTATGATTTACACACAGATGTCTTCTGTGTTCAGAGCTGGGGCTGTGGACAATGACTGGATCAAGCAGGCTCTCTGCTCACTGTGGCAGATTGCCAGCTGGTGGCCGGCTGGTTACACCCAGCTGGGCTGAGCTAGCGTGTGGGAGGGCCTGCCTGAGGACTTGGGGGGCAGCAGAGGAGGCAGAACTAGAGAGGTTGCTGGGAGCTGTAGAAGCTCTAGGGAGCTGTTGATGTGCTTGGAGGATGTTGTTGCGCTGGCTTTCCTGATGATCTTGGCTGTTCTCCTCAAAGGAGGAGCTCCAGACATTGTTATCGCTAAGAAGGGCTATGATTCATTTTGGGGGACCTCTGGTCCTCATATTGAGCATCGCTTCCTGCCTGAGTAGGGAAGCAGGGTGCACTGCTCAGCCTCCTGGAGAAACTCACTGCATTGGCTTTCCTGATGGGGACTCATCTTTCCTCATCCCTGGAGGAGCTCAGGACCTCACTGTTGCCGAGGATGGCTGTGGTACTTTTCAGGGGAACTCTGGTTGTTACCTTGAGCATTGCTTCAGGGCTCCAGTTCAGATCCCTCAGCCGGCTGGCACAGATCCTTCTTCCCACTGCCACAGACTTTCTAGCTTCCACCACTGACCTTTGGGCCTTCCCAGTGCAGATCCATGAAATAGGCCTGCATGAGAATTATTGTGGGCTCTAGGCCTTCAGTTGGACTTGTGGGCATCATTGCCATGTGTTCTAGGTCTTTGGCTAGTCTCATGCAGGACATTACCATAGGATCCAGGTCCTTAGCAGGATTCTGTGGTCTTTAGTGTGTGGACAGATTTCCTGCACTCTGTATGTGATTCTGTTGGTGACTCATAAATAATCTTATAAAGTATGTGTGTCCTGTATTGCATTGTTCCCCTCACAAGGCCCCAAGCTACAACACTCTTCGATGGATTGATCCCCGGTGCATTCACAGCTGGAAGTATTCTTGGGAGGGGGTCTGGCTGGAAGAGGCAGGTCACTGGGGATACCACTTTGAGGAGTAGATCGCTGTCCCCAGATCCTCCCTTCTCTCTCAGCTTCGCAGCAGTCACACAGGCAGCCACAGCTCAGGTACAAGCCCATAGGACCAGCAGGGCTGCTGGAGGTGGCGCCAGGCCCACTCTGCAGTTCTGCATGCCAATCAGCCCCCCCCCATTGCCTGGGGTTGCCACACACCGCACTAGCTTAGCCACACTGAGGTCGCTCTCAGCCTTTTATTGTTTTGGCTGAGAATGGCACCCTTTGAACCCAGCAGAGGCGGCTGACACTCTGGAGGGCTAGGAGAGGGCAACACTGTGGAAGAAGCCAACATTACAATAGCTCTGTCACTGCTGCCACATAACCGAGTCTCCCCCTCTCTATTCCAGAGCTGGTGGTCACACTTGTCATGCTAGGTCTATAAAAGCAGCATGGAGAATCATGGGTTCCCAGCCCCCAGCCCAATTGCCGTCAGCATAGAATGTCTGGGGGCTGCTCTGTGCTTCTCTACAGATTGTCAAAGTGAAGCTCACCATTCCTGGTGAGGGACGTGCTCCCTTGCCTCTTAGTGACCTCAATCTGGACCCCTCCTTGCAGCGTCACCCAAGCTCATGTTGCGATGCACAAACTGATCACTACACCAGTGGTCACCTGACAGCTGAGACCGTCTGATCCGGGCCTGGGACACTGACCACGAGACACGGGCAGGGAACCCTTTTCCAGCACAGATAAAGTGAAGGGTGACCAGCTCTTCCAAATATTTCCCCCTCTGGCAAAGGGTAAAGCGATGTTATTCTGCATCTAAGTCTGAGTCAGCCAGTAGCTTAAAAGAGCCATTTGCCCTCACTTTAATTCACTGAACTTCTACTGTAGGAACTGAAATAAAAAATGAGTGCAGAACAGTTGTCCACTGATGACTCAGCCGACGCCGCAGTCTGGGATGCTTCCCTCTCTCCTCTCCCTTCCCCTGCCCCTCACCCCCAGCCTCCCTGTGGCCCTCCCAGGCTGCTCTACTGGTTGCTCAACCTCAGCCCTGGCCTACACTTCACTTTGATTCCCTGGACTCAGAGGCTCCCCAGGAAGGAGGCTGCCAGCCATGGTTCACTTCATAGTGAGCCCAGGGGGCTGTTTCCTGCCAGGGGCCTGCACTGCCCCCCTCAGCCTCCCTGCGGCCCCCCATTCTCCCAAAGCCCAGACACTCCTCCTTTCCCATCTCCTGGAAAGGTAGATCTGGGTCCCAGCAGAATGTCCCAGGGAGACAGTGCTCCAGGAGCAGAGTGGCTTCCCAGGGGAAGCAGGTAGAGCTCGTCTTTTGCCTTTGGAAGCTGTCCAGGTGACACAGTGGCCTAGTATGGGCTGGGGTACAAAAGGCATGAGGCAGGGACCCGAGAGGGCAGTGCACACAGTTCTGGCCTCAGACCCAGAGTATTGTTGCTGGCCACATCCAGCCCTGCTTGGCAGGCAGTCTCTGGACGGGACTTTGTTTTTCAGTCTGGGCTTAATGTGCAAAGTGCCGTGGTCAGGAGAGAAAGGCTGGTGTCGGGCCAGATGGCAGCGCCTGAGTCTGGGGAGGGGCTGGGCCCCAGGGTCTTCCAGGGCCCTCCTGAGGTGAGGCCCAGTGCATCCACCAGCTGGAAACTGGACCTGGGTGACACGGGCAGCAGCTCTCTTGTTCTGGCGCTGCACAGAGGGTTGGTGGGGGTTGGCACAAACAGCAGCTGGTGCTGCGTGAGAAGTGAACGGTGTCTGCCTCCAGAGCTTTATGGACCAACAAGCCTGCAGGAAGAGCGCCTGAGCCCCAGGCTGGGGTCCTTCCACACCAGCCAACCCTGCTCCAGGCCGCTCATGCCCACTAGACTCTTAATAACAGCAGCTTTATGGACATGGAGGTGCACAACACTCAGCTCTGTCAACTTCAGGGGATTTTCATTACCACTTCCCCACCA
This sequence comes from Octomys mimax, assembly GCA_002564305.1. NCBI lineage: Eukaryota > Metazoa > Chordata > Mammalia > Rodentia > Octodontidae > Octomys > Octomys mimax. Next base: position 7,819 of record NDGM011193496.1, on the reverse strand, counting down.
AGAGCACCCTACAGCCAGGAGCACCCATCCTCCTTTTCTTCCCACCACTCCCCAGCCTTAAGAAACTGCTCACCTCTTCTCTGTCTCCACTGCCTGTCCTGTCTTGGTGCCTCCCAGAAGCCACTCTGGAGCTGGGTTAGGTACCTTGAGGTGTGTTACCCCCAACCCAGGCCCATGATGTGGCTGGGCCAGCCACACGGTGGACGAGAGCACAGGTCTGAATCCTCACCTGCTCTTCATCCAAGCCCGTCTCTACACTTTCATGGGGGGGGGTCCTGGCTTCAACCTGACAAAACCCTGGATCAAACCTACCTCCCGACCCAGACATTGCAGGGACAGACATTGCTGTTGCCAGCTGCACAGCCCTGACATGTCTCTTGAACCTCTTCAACCTATTTCCCCACCAAGGTCCATACAGGAAGTCTACTTTCTAGCAAATGAGACAGGACCTGTGACCCCACACTGCTGGCACAGAACTGCAAGCAAGTAGATGTTGCACAATTCCAGCCCTTCTGCGTCTACAAACTAGTAAAGAGCTTGCCTTCCTCTTGCTGACTCTGACCACTCCCCTCTTTCTCTGCTTGCTTCCTCAGGGTTCTTTGGTCTGGGTGCCTCTTCTACAGCTGCCAACAAGAACTCAGTGGACGCTGCCACAAGGAGCTGGCAGAGGAGGGCTGACGGGCTCCCAGAGCCCTGAGCGAGATGGGATGATCCTGGGCAAGGGGAGCGCATCCCAAAAAGTTCTGGCATTACCAGAATGTGTGGATCTCGTGTAGTGACTAGGACTTCAGGCAGATATGGCCCGGAATGAAAGGCTGCCTCTGTTTTAACCCCCTCTCATCTCTTTCTTTATCTGCACAAAATTCAGAATAAAACAACTCCAATAGCCTAGCACCTGTCTTGTATAACAAGAGAGGTGCTAGGCTTATCTGAGCCCAGGGCTTGGCACAGCACTCACCTGAGGGTAAACAGTGTGGCCACCCACCCACACCATCCTAGCTGCCATTCCTAGCTGTACTCAGAGTTCAAAATACATCACAACAACTCCAGGTTCTTTTTTGGGCTAGGGTCCCTCCCTCTCTGTCCTTGGTTTCCTGACTTCAAGCAGTCATACAGAATAGTCATTGTATAACAGGGAGCTGCAATGAGTTTGTGCATTGAATGTACTTAACTCAGGGTCAGGAGCATGCAGCCGCAGACTGGTTATCCCTACCACCTAAAAAGCTTTTCTTGGTATCCTCACAAATGGACAATGCTCTTGGGCATCTTTCTCTCAGTTTCCTCCATTGTACTCTCCCTTCACCCCTTTCTTCTGTTTCAAAGGTCACCCTGGTATTTCCCTAGCTTGCAAAATTGCCTCTGGTTTTCCAATCCCACTTAACAGTCTCTTTAGTCCTGCAAAAGTTAAAGAATTGAGGACTGGGAGCTGTAACTCAGTGGTGAAGCATCTGTCTATCATGTACAGAGCCCTGGGTTTAATCTATAGCACAACATAACCCAACAAAACAGAAACTTCTAGAACTGAAACCACTGGGTAGCTCTTCCTGGAAAATATGAATGCCGGAGGAAGAAAGACCCAAGGAATAAGAAAAGATAGCCAGACAAATTCTCAGCAGCGAGTTCATGCCTGCAAGACCCAGCTCGTAACAATTTTTCTAGCTGCAATTTTGGACAAGATAAAATAATTCCACTAAGTGCTTGGCACAACAAAATAAACTTGCCTTTCCTCCTTAGAGTTTTAGGGGCAGAGGTTTGGAGGTAGGTGGGGACATCACTGAAATCCAAAGACCAGCCAAGAGAAGATGGGACAGCTGATTACCTTCTCATCTTGCCTGTGGGTGCTGATTGCATTATCATTTATCACATCCCCTGCTTTCTCCAAGGAAGCATATCTCAGGATATTGAGTTGATTAAGTGCCCCAACCGTCAGGGCTGGGAATCTAGCCCAATTTGGCCAAATAGCATATGCATGCGCATCTAATCCCTCTATAATCCTTTCTGTGGAAGAGGGTAAGAGCTGCACATGACATGCCAGCCTGCCCCAGGTACACAGGACACGGACACCCCAGTCCCAGCTCTGAGCTGTAATCATACAAGGGCAGGTGTCTCATCTGAGAGACTGAAGTCCCAGCATTCATGCTAATGACGTGATTCCTGGCTGTGGTGATTTTGGGCATTTGCACAATATTCCCCCACACGCGCACATGCACACACACACACGTGCTCACACTTGTGCACACACATGCATGTGCATGCACACATAAGTGAAGAGCAGGAGAAAGACCCATTTGGAAGGGATGATAAGTGCCATCTCCTCTGCCCAGCGTCATCTCCACTTTATAGACACGGATTCTAAGGTCAAGAACAAGAGACAGACATGCCCTAATATCTGTCCTGTCTCTTTTTTGTTTCATCTGTCAAATGCAAATGATTTCCCCTCCATTTGGTGCTTTTTTAGGGCTCAGTGGGAAATACAAGCCCTGAAACGCAATAGCTTCTTAATAATCTTGCGCCCGCCTCTCTTCCCACGCTGGCTGGGGAGGTGATGATTTTGTTTTCTGACTTCCTCTGGAACACTGCAGGACGACAGGCAGCCTACGAAATGTCCAGGAACCTGGGAGAGCCACAAAGGGCTCACTCTAGGCTTTTCCCTCAGGACAGGAGGCGAGACCTTGGAGGTCCTATTCATTTGTCCATTTATTCAACAAATTCAGCCAGCCATTGTTAGAGGCATTTGGAGTCTCGGTAGTGAATAAACATTTATTGAGAGAGACAGATCTTAACGAATCATTATACTCATAATCATTTAATTAAAATTCTAACAAGTGATACAAAAGACAAGCAGGTGGCTGGAGGAATTGATAACAGGCAGAATTAAAGGCGCCTGGGCTGCGGGTGGTCAGGAGAGGTTTCCCTGAGAAAGATTTACCCTTCAATATGAAGTGATTTAGGGCTTTTCCCAACAAAAGTCAGAGTGGGAGGGAGGGTCAGAAAGACCAGCCCAGGGAGAAGGGTGCTGCCATGCTTGAGCAGCCACGTGGGTTCAGCAAGAGGTCCGTGGGGCTGGTTTGGGGCTTGTAGGCTTGGTTTTGCTTAGTTTGCGGGAGGTAAGGGTCAGTGGCCACAGGGACCTAGGAGGAAGCACCGCCGGAACAAGCGCTCACTGAGTCAGCCCATTACCCTCATCAGGCTAGAAGAATCTGTGAGAGCCCCAGGAAGGGAGCGCTCACCCCCAGGGTGAGCAAGGCTGGTTCACAACCAACCCCAGCCCATCTACCAAAGCCTTTGCTACACAAGGGGCACAGGGTCCTTATGTCCTCATGGCCAAGCCTTCAGGGCCAGCTGGAAATCCTGACAACTGCACATGTCTCAGGCTTCACGTCATCGTTAATCCTGCTCCCAAGGCACTATGCATGGTGGGGAAGAGCCTGGGCTCCCGAGCTGCACTTGAGTTTGAAGTCTGATGAGCATTAGCTATGTGACCTCAGGCACGTCTCTTACTCTCTCCGTGCCTTGATTCATAAAGGCAAAGATAGCCATTTATTCACCGAGGATGATTTCTCAATGATGAGGACTAAGTGGGAAGCCAGGTTTGGTGCTGAATATCTGCAATCATAGCACTGTGGGAGGCTGAAGCAACAGGATTACAAGTTGGAGCCTAGCCTGGCCGATTTAGCCATGTGGAGAGATCCTATCTCAAAATAAAATATTAAAGAAGCACTCAGAATGTAGCACAGTATGAAGGCCCTGGTTCAACCTCTAATGAAAAAAAATAAATAAATGAGAAAATAATCATACACACAGGGCACGTGAAGGGGAAACCTCAATAAATCCAAGCTTGATGATGATCTCATTAACAGCAGCAGCAGCTGCATAATCAGATGGTGTCCGTCCACAGCGTCCCCGAATCAGAGCTAAGCCTGTCATCTACTTTACCCCGGACATTCCCGCAAGCTTAGTCTAATGATACCCATTTGCTAAATGAAGAAACGGGCTCTAAGGAATTGAGTGACAGAGCTACTTAGTGACAGAGTGAAGACTCCAACCCCAGCTCCCAAGGCAGCCCACCTTCCCGATTCCCACTCCAAATCAGCAACTTCTCATCAAAATCCTGTAAAACCCTGTTAATTACCACAAATGAGGATGAGGTTGGCACACACTACCTGTTCATTGATTTGCAGAGTTTTAATATTGAGACTTGCCCCAGGAGAACTCTCCAGGGGACCGTGATTACCATACAATTCTTGGGGGAGAGTGAAACAACAGCTGGCCCTGCCAATCACCATGGCAACACTCCTGTAACCACTAGCATCGTGTCAACAGAAAACATTTATGTATACATATATGTTCTATATTTGTACTTAACGGCAGTATTATGCGTTGGCTCCCTGATGACACCATTCCAGGCTTGGGGAGCAGTATTTTCAATCCGTTAAAATATCCTTCCCCCTGCTTGGATGTTTCCAAGACCCCAGGAAGGGGGGCACAGGTAGGGAGAGAGGTTGTCAGGGAAGGAGAAGATCCAAGCGCTGAGCCCCCCTACTTTCCTCTGGCAACATGTGAGTGTCGGGATGGGGCAGGGCCAGTGGCCCTGTGTGTGACCCATGCAATCAATCACACAGCACTGTGGGCACAGAAAGGGTTGGTTTAATACCCATGGTGCCATATTGGAATTCTTCACACTTTCTGGACAGGAGGCTTCGCATGCGGAGAGCCATGGAGTGACCCTTGGTGCATTTGATTCTCAGATGGCATTTTTCTTTCTTTCTTTTCTCCTCCCTCAGATCCACCAAGCAACCTGATAATCTAGCTCAAGAGCACTCCTTCCTCAGAACTCAATGGTCACTCTGCTCCAGGGAATGCAGCTTTACCAAGGCCACCAGCACGGAGCGTCTCCTCACCCTGCAAATAATGGTTGCTCTGTCATGTGTGCCTGCTAGGTGCCAGGCAGCATGCTCATCTGGAACAGATGTTGTTTCCAATGGGGGAGGAAGGTAGCTAAGGCTGGCTTCATTGCAGTCAGGAACACCAAGGCTCCCAGAGATTCAGAGACTTGCCTGAGGCCACATGATGTGTGAGACACAAAGCTGGTAAACCTTCTCCAAAGCTCTTGACCTGATCCAAAACCTCTGCTGACTGCACTGTTCAGGATGCTGCTGTGCTTGATGCAGGCACCAGCAGCTTCACCCCTTGGGAGGCAAGTGCAGAGTCCTAGGTGCACGGGCTCCCTGTTATTATGCCTTAGATCTGGCTCTCCCCAGAGCCTCGTGTGTTTCGAGGTGAAGCTGTGCAAGGTGACTGGGTATTGGGGGCATCGTACTCATTGGTGGATTTATCTAACTGTGCTATCAGGTGGTGTGGCCTGGCTGGAGGAGGGTGCTGGGGGCATGGCCTGGAAGGTCCTGGTCCTGGCTTCCCCCTTTGCCCTCCACTTCCTGGCTACCTCGATGAGAGCAGCTTTCGGCTGCTCATCCCTTATACTAAGCATTGTTTTACTTTGCTTTTCTCCATGTTGTGGTTTTTGTCTAGGTGTCCTCCAAAAGCCTCATGCAGTCTTGGGGCAGCTTCTGGAGTTTGTGATTGATTACTGTGGGTGTGGATGCTGCCCCTGCCCTGGAGCAGGTAATTTGCACTACAAGGTAAAGTGGGTAGAGAAGTTAGCTGCTTAAGCTGCTATGACCCTTTTTGTGTTCTTGCTCTTTGCTGCTGCCATGAAAGGTTGCTCTCTGCCATGCACCATGCTGTCTCGGAGCCAGCTGAGTATGGACTGCAACCTCCAGTAACTGTGAGTTAAACAAACCTTTCCTTCCTTCAATTTGGGTGTTGGGTATTTGTCCCAGCAATGAGAGAAAAGTAACTAAGACATTCCAGCCAACCAGGTTCTGTAACCATGAGTCAAAATAAGCCTTTTCTCCTTTGAGTTGTGGGAGTCAGATATTTTGTCCCCTATATAAAGAACGGGACTAGGGCACTCACCAAGCCACAAGCGCAGAACTCCTGGGTCCCTTTACCTCTTGCAAACATGAACAGAACGCTTGCCACACCATGTGGGACCTGGCTTCTGAAAGTGGCCAATAGGACAGCGTGATACAATCTTCAGACACAGAGGAGATAATCTGCCACTGACAAAACTTTGACCAAGTGGGACAGAGGAGTGGAGCGTGGGCTGGGCGTGAGTCGTCTCACCTTCTTCTCTAATGGTTTGCTTCACAGCAGTCTGTCTTCTCAGCTCATCCAGGTGAGCCACAGCCAGGTGATCTCAGGCTGAGAGACCTGCTGGACACCACCACGGCTCTGGGGGACAGCACCCGCCAGGCTTGCTCGCCACTTAGCCTTGCTCTGCGACCTTCTTTGCTCTATTTCCTGTGCTTCATACTCAGTGCCACGGTTGGCACTCTCCTTCCAAATAGAACATCTGCTTTCATTTTTGCTCTGGACTTCTTGTAGAGAAGCTGGCCTCCAAGACACCTGGAGGGACAGGCTTCCCCCCGAGCCCAGGCTATGCCTGACTGTAGATGTTGAAGCCGGTCACCTGCCCTTCCAGGGCTGTGACTTGCTCTCTGCTGTCCCCCTGCTGGAGGAACAGTGGCCCGTAGCTTCCTGCTGGCCAGCACCAGTCTTCTCTCTCCTCCTCTACCACTCCACCTGTGAGGCTCCAGTTCCACAGGAATGCCAGCCACCTCCTGGCATGGTTAACTGGTCCACTGGGGACCACTCGGGAATGAGCGGAGCAAAATGAACCAGTCAATCCTTCCCTTGAGCTTCTTTAATCTGGGACTAAGTGACTCGGTGTCTGCTTCTCTCTGCGCACACTCTCTCCCAAACCCACACCTCCAGGTTTTACAGGGCTACGTGAGACATCTTGGGCATGGCCAATGGCCACACTCTGTCACATGGATAAAGCGCATGAGAAGCCCAAGAGAACTTCATCAACATGTAAAGAGACACAGAGGCTCTGGATTAGACACTTAATAGGATCAAATTCTAGAAAATTCTTATACAGCACCATCAGGGGCCAAGGGAAAGATACTTTTTAAAAACATAACACATGAATTGTGTGACAAAGTATGTTTAACCTATCACGCAGAGCCCACCATGCTATTTTCCAGTTTGGAATGAATGGGATTGAGTGGGAATCTGGTTGCTTCACATTTGCTCCTCATTTCTGGGATAAAATACCTGACACCCACGACTTTTTGGTGCTGTCCAGGTGCTGGGTTATGGCTTTCCTAATAGGCGTGTGGGGTGGCATCTCATCACTCTAATCTGCGTTCCCCTGGGGGCACGTGACGTGGAATATCTTTTCAGGCATTTATTTGCTCCCTGTATGTACGCTTTGGTGGGACCTCTAGTGAGGTACTTCCAGGGCTGTCTTCTTGTTGCGTTCAAGGGCTTCTGTGTGTATTTTGGATAACCGTCTTTTATCAAACATGTCTTTTAAAAATACTTCCTCCTAATTTGTGGTTGTCTTTTTATTCCCATCAGTGTATTTTATAGAACAACATTTTTTATTTCTAGCAACTGCACTTCTTGGTATTCACCCAAAGGAGTAGAAAGCTTATGTTCACACAAAACCTACACATGGATGTTTACAGCAGTTTTATTCATAGTTGCCAAAAATTAGAAGCAATAAAGATGTCTTTTTAGGTGAATGTATAAGTAAACTACGGTACATCAAGACAATGGAATATTATTTAGTGTTAAAAAGAAATCAACTATCAAATCATGACAGGACATGGAGGAAATTTTAAAGGTAAATTATTATTATTATTATTATTATTATTATTATTATTTTGGCAGAACCGGGGATTGAACTCAG
>NDGM011193493.1:0-44170 GCA_002564305.1 Octomys mimax | reverse complement strand
AAACTGTCTAATTGCTATTTGTTTATCAATAAAATTCTGAAAAATAAATAAATAAATAAATAATAAAAAATAAATAAATAAAATAATGCTGGACCGGTAGTTGGGCACCCATGACCCAGTAAAGTTGATACATAAAATTATCTATTACAATGACTTTCAGTGATGGAAAAAAAAGTTGTTTTTGTTAGCAGTTTCATGATTACTAAAGTGAATACTGAAAAGGAATTATCTGTAACATATAAATAATAGTCATGATATATAATATTTTCATTTTACATTTTTAAACTTTAGACTCCTGAACTCTGGCATTGTTATAGTCCCTAACTGAACTAAGACATATAGTTTCAAGAAAATTTGCTTCATTTTCAGAAACATTCATACATTTTGAATTTCTTTAGTCTCTAAACTTTTTGGTAGCCATTTTAGTGTACTTTGAGCTTTTAACTCTATTTAAACCAAGCAAACAAGGGAACAACACTAACAACATATAACTATAAAGAGTAGTTTATGGGAGCCGGGCAGATGGCTCAGTGGAATAAGTGCTTCCCTGGCAAGCACAAGGGTCAGTTCAATTCCCAGCTCTGCAAAAAAAAAAAAAAAAAAAAAAAAGAGTAGTTTACGATAATACTTTTTCCAAAGTGTCAAGAGAGTCACAAAAATCACTTCCTTTTTTTTTTTTTTTTNTTTTGGCTCCCAGTTAAATTGTCACATGCTCAGGATTCCTGGTGAATTTTCTAAGGTTATAATTATTGAAAGTAATACAGGTACATGATGAAACAATAATATGGCTATGTCATGAAAGATAAATGTTTCTTTTTCTTATTTTCTCAGTCTACCCATCCCAATTCTAAAGCTCTTTCTGTTTTTTCTTTTTATGAAGCAGTGTCTCACTATATAGATCAGTTTGGCCTCAAAACCACTATGTAGCCCAGGCTGGCCTTGAACTATCAGCAGTCCTCCTGCCTGGTGTCTCTGGTCCAGTCCTGAGATTACCAGCATGAGCCACTATGCCCAGCCTTCGAGGCCCTTTCCTGAGGCTAATCACTGGGAGTAGTTTCCTATGTATCCATGTAGAAAAACAATAGTAGGCCTATCTAAGCCTGTACACATGGGTACATATAGTCATACATTTTTCTGTTTATAATTTATACAGCCATATTTTATGCATGTATTTTTGACTAAGAATGTATTTGTTGAAGAAATTGATTTGTCTTGTATGTCATTTTGTATCTAATTCCTAGAACAGTGTTTTGATCATAATATGTGCTATTTAACAAATGTTTTTGGAAGAATCTTCCATATTGGTGCATGTTTCTTTGAATATGTGGTATAAACAATATAGATTTGCCGTATGGTTGAGCTGTACTTTTTGACCAGTTCTCTATTGCTGCCCATTCAACTGTCATCTGTCCTTCCACCTGTTCGTCAAATATGTACTGAGTACTTTATCCATACATTCTTCTAAGGATACAGAGATTTAGAAAATGTAACTTCCATGCACAAAGTTGGCTGACATGAAGTATAAGAAGTAAAGAAAAGCTAAACATGTCAGTTTCATGAAGACTAGTGTAGGTAATGTGATAAAAGGAGTTTCTCATGTAGACTGGATGGCCAGGTACACTTTTCGAAGAGGTGACTTCAGCAAAGGTTCTAGAAAGAGACTAGGAAAATTAAGAGAACTAGAGAGAGTTCTAGGCATCAGGAATGGGAAATGTAAAAGTGCTGAGGCAAGAATAAATTTGATGTGTTAGAGGAGAAAGAAATCCCCATGACTGGTGCGTAAGTGTTTGCTCTTTCAAGTACAGTGATACTGCTTCAACAAATAACTTTGTACAAAAAATATTTAAATATGTATTTTTTATTTTTTGAAGTACAAATTAGAAATAAAACAAAAAATACAAGTTATACAGAATTTCACTTAATAATATGAATTTCACAGTATTTGTTGTAATTCATAGTGTTGTCTTCTAACTAGTTATTCATATTACCAGATATATGCATGTAAAATTGGAAAAAGAAAGAAAAAAGCAAAGAATAGTGTAAGAAATTAAGAAGAGACAAACAATTGAAAAAAGGAGACAAAAAAAAATTAAGCATTAAGTGCTTCTTTCCATAGACCAGCAGAAATGCATAGTACAGTTGTCCATACAACACTGCTTACATCCATAGGTAAATCTCTTTCCCCCACTCCCAAATATTTTTTGTATTTCAGCTGTGGAGCTGTGGGTACAAATATGAGGTACATTTTTAATTTTTATAGCTTAACTATGATGTGAAGCCATTTTTGTTTCTTATCCCTTTTCTCTGAATCTTTTCTTACTAACCTGGCTCTAAGGAACTTAATTTGCTGGTGGCCATTGAATGAAATGGTTCCAATTTTAAAATTCTCAGCATTCCCCTGTATATGAAACAATTGGAGTTTTTCTATTTATATTTGGATACAGTATATAATATTATATGTGATTCTTAGTTTTATTCTTGGATTCAACTTACACAGATTCGTAATTTAATTAAATATATATTTTAATATTTAAAAATATCATCAACCAAAGCCAGCCAATAACTTTTGCTAGAATGTGACTTATAGCGGAAGGTAGGAAGAACATCATCCTTTGCTTATGGTAAGTTTTACAAAATTTGGGTACCGTAACATTGGGAAATAAGATCCCGTTTAAATGCTTTTATATGAAAAGAAATTATTTAATTTTAAAGGGCAGATGTCAGAATTATTTATAATCTTTAGGCAAATTAAAATTTAGAATAGTTGAGAATAAGCTTTGTTTCATGAAGTGTTTTAATGATGAGTAAACAGGAAGAGTCAAGCCTGGTGTGGTGGCACACACTTGTAATTCCAGCACTCAGGAGGCTGAGGCAGGAGGATCATTGTGAGTTCAAGGCCAGCCTGAACTGCATAGCAGTTTTGCTCATACAAAAACAAATGAACAAATAGTCCCCACCCCTGAAAAACTACAGAAATAGTCAATTCATATTTAAGAGCATAGAGATGTTCAAAAAATTTTAAGCTGTATATTTTGATAGGTGAATGTAAGAGACTTCATCAGATATATTAAGATTTTCATGTATCTCGAGAGTCAGGGATGTGGAATTTATTTATATTTTCTTTTACATAATAAGAATTTCTTTGAAAATTAAAAATAACTTCAAGGAGTGAAATTAGGAACCTGTGATAGAGAACATTTTAATTGAACAAATGTTAATATTGTATGTTTGGTTATATTTGTTTTTTTGTAAACACAGGTAATCTTTTTCAGTGCAATTTATAAGCAGATTTTAGTTGAAAATTGATTTTTGAGCCTAGAGTATATTAATAATAGTAAAGTGGTTGATTTACATTCTGTTTGTGTTAAGTTAGCATTTTTGTTAAGAAGTCCCCATTAGGACTGTGGACATAGCTCAGTGGTAGAGTGCTACCATGTGAGTTCTATTCCAAGCACTGCAAAAAAAAAAAAAAAGAAGAAAGGAGCCTAGTTTATCTGATTGTCAACTGCAAAATATCCAGTTACTTTTATTTTACTGAAAACTAGTTCTTGGTATTAATTTTTTAAGATAAGGACAAGAATTAGTATTTTATTGGCATTAATCCTTTGTAGTAAAAAAGCCACAGGAGTAAAATATGTTGCATCTTTGCATAAAAGTACTCCTGTTATGATATATAGTTATATATTTTAATTGTTTGGATCATTAAAACACCTAAATTTTGCTTAAGAGTATGCAAATGTGCCATTAAATTTGTTTTTAAAAAGATTTTTCCAGTTTAATGTCTGAATCCAAATTCATAAAGAGTTGGAAAAATGAGATGTCTGAGCTATAGGATTCACAGGGATTTCATATGAAGCCTATTTAATCAGGATAACACTGTTATTAATATTCATAATGTCAGCTGGAACACAAATGACAGACTATGGGGCCTAAAAATTTTACTTGGTGAATTTATTAAAAGTAGCTTAAAAAATTAATGGAATTTAAGTAAAGTTAGTGAATATGAAAATCTTGTGTTAGCAGAAAAAAATCTCTATTAGAACTTTCTTTAAGATCATTTTGCGCTGATGTCTTTTGACAGATTTCACTGGTACTTAAAGAAGAAAGATGCATGAATGGTCATTTAAAAGGATTTAAACACATTGGCACATTAATTTTTACATGAATAATAAGTACCTTCCAAAAGCAATTAACTTACAGTGTACAAGATATGAATTGAAAAATAAGACTCTGACATCAAGGGCAAAGCAAATGTGCTGTACATTTTAAACTTAGTGACAGGACTTTTTAATATTTTGCTTTATTTTTATAGTTTGCACAGAAGATGACTTACAATATATTTTAAAATCATGAGATAGCAAATTTAAAGGGCATTAATTTAACGCTATTTTATTCCCAAATGATACTGGTATAGTGTTAAGCATTACTTCTTCATGTACTATATTTACATTTATTGAAGGAGTAAACATTTGTTGTGCTAATTACTATATTTTATTGGAGAATGCACTCAATTTTATGGAAGGACAAAGCAATGTTACCAATTTGGTTTACTGTTATAAATTCATGCTTTTAACACAGATTTATTGACTATATCATAATTTACAATAAACTTTGGAGGTTTAGGGTGGAAAGTTAAGAATGTGCTGAGTGATACAAGAAACTTTCATCCTGAGTATTAGTTTAAGAAAGTAGCAAGGTGGAAATGCCTTACACCAGCATACACTTTATGTTGTATAATACTTAACACTTTATGTTTTAAAATATGCTTCTGACAGCTATGTCAGTGCGTTATTTTAATATTAGAATAATCTCAGTGTAACATGCAATGTCACAGTGATACTATTTTGCGTTATATTTTATGCAAATTGTACTACTTAGAAAACATGCCTAATTATTTTATGTGACAATCCAATTAAGCCTTAACACTGATAGATAGATCAGAGGTATTGACTGGCAGCCCATATGGGTCCTGGAAGGTTCACCTCAGTCTGTCAGTGTCATACAAGCATTGCTCATTTTCATTAAAAGTTCAGGGCTTGCCCAGTATTTTTTGAGATACAAACGGAGAACTTTACTGGGAAGCATTAATTATGTGTGTATTTATAAATTATCATACTATAAAACATACATATAGACTTTCTAGAAGAAAGAAAATCAAATTGATGTGTTAGTCATTTTTTTCTAGCAGCTTTTAGAAAGGTTTTATTGCTGAATTTGCTTTTGACTCAGAGATATTCACTTTTATGCCCAGGAGAGGGCAGCATTTTACTATGTCAGGCTCTTAAAAGAATTTGCCCTGCTTAGACTGTCAATGTTTCTTGTAATTACTCCCAGTATATTTGTTGCTTGCTTATGAATTAACTTGCATTTATGGAACTAAATCATTCCAATCATTTAATTACACCTGAGGAGCTGAACTATAATTGCTTGCTTCCAACTAGGATCTGATATGGCTTGAGCGGTATTAATTTGGTGTTTACTTTTCTGAGTGCTAAAAGCATTAAAATGATTGTGCAATGGGATTACATTTTACTAATTGCTGGCATTCATTAGCTGGGTAAATGATGAGGAAGAGTGACTGTATATTGCAGAGGGATAAAATTATGGTTTTAAATAGTATATTACTAAGCACATTAAGGCCTGTAAGACATGTTTTAAAATACTCCAGAGGTTATTAAAGACTGTATTTTCTACATGTCTTGCTATATGAATCTCTTATTAAAATACTGCAATTATTATTAACCTTTTTGGGCAATATGTAGGGAAATGGCTTCATTGACTGGAACATATTCCTTTGATATTAATAACTTCCTATATTTTCAGCTAATCCAAAAGTAAATGAGGAACTTAGAAAAAGATTGCCAACTCCAGATCAACATATTTAGAGAAAATTGGAAAAGGAGAAGCTTACTACAGCTTTATTTGAGGACTTTTTAAAGAACGCAGGGTTCTAGCTGTGAGGTAAATCTACTTTTATTCTCCTTAAAACCATGCCTCCCCACCTGCAAGTTTCTTATCCCTTATCATGTTTACTATTAAAGCAAGTGCAAGACAGAACTAGCAACAATCCCACAAGTTAATCATGGTTTTTATATTTTTTTTAAAAAATTAGAATGATAGTCTCAAATTAGGTTTACAGGTGTTAAATGGTTTATGTGAATATATACATAGTAAATTCAAGTCAATATGTTTTAAAGTTTTTGGCATAAAACCTATAGCATAGGTAATAAAATTTGTATAAACATGTGAAATTTAGTTGGAGAAGATTTAAATTAAGTACACTGAAAATTTTCTAACTAAAGGAGCAAGAATATCTAAAAGTTTGATCTGAAGTGTATTTATGAAATTATAACTGAAGAAAAGTACCTTTTCCTTAAAAAAAACAAAAAAATTAATTTCACCTGTTGAAAATACAGTTAATTGTGTTATTATGCTTGTCTTAGAAAACCATTTATCCTATAAATTCTTTGTTAAATAAAGGTAAGGTTTAGGTGTGTTCTGCTGTATTGTTTTAAGTTTATTTATCTAGAGTTGGTTTTATTTCAGCTTTAGTCTTGGAGCAAAAACCAGGGACACTGCCAGAACAAACAAGAACAGAAGTACAAATGGAAGACTGGTCAAAAGGTAAGGTCTTTTAAGGTATTAATACCAAGCCCCAGGTGTTATGGCAGTTCAAGGTACTGAATGAAGTATATTTGTTTTAACCAATATGTTAGAAGCAGACAGGCACATGTGCGTGTGTGCACACAAGCACAAGCACACACATACACACACACATGCAGGAGACTTAGACAAAGAGACTCATGTTATTGCAAAAGAGACACAAAGACACAGAGATACATACCCAGAGGGAAAGAGATATGCACACATATACAGAGATACAAAGAAAGAATTTTTGAGAAAGAGGAAAAAGAAGCACAACAAAAGAAAATGAGACAAATTTATACCTAAGAAAACAGAATTTACAAAAAGAATGACTGGGAGAGACATGGGGCACACTCAGAGAGGAGCAGGTACAGAACAGGAGGTGTTGGAAGAGGAAGAGAGGCATGGACATGTACAGAAGAGCACAGGAGAAAAATGCACCCAGATTCGTAGAACAGGAGAGCTGCTATGGGGCTCAGATGAAGGAGAGTGAGGGAGAGAAAGAGATACATCATACACATATGCAGACACAGAAAGGAGAGTCGTAAGAGGCAAAAGACACTCCCAGTGGAAGAGACAGAAGACACACATGGGGACAGTAAGAGAGGCCAGAGACACAGACATGCACAGCATATGGAAGTAGAGATACAGAGAGTGAGAGCAAGATATGTATGTGGAGACAAAGTAGGAGATGGCGGGAGAGGGAGAAAAGAAGAGGCAGAGACAGAGGGCGGGAGACTGAGAGAGACACACACAGATACGTGCAGATCCAGAGACATATCCCATCATGAGATTCCCCCAGAGGTATGCACAGAGGGAGAGGGTCAGAGAGCTGCAGGGGCAGAGATACGTGGAAGTATGGAGTTGGAAACAGAGTCTCTGAGACAGAGACAGAAGACAGTAGGAAAGAAATAGAAAAGATGTAGATAGGTTGAGGGACACAGCCTGACCAAGAACAGTGAGAGCCAGACACATTTTGAAAGACAGTCCAAATAGAGGGGGCCTGAGAAAGAGCTGGAGCTGGAGCTAGAATGGGAGAGAGAGGGCACAGTGTATACATGGGGCAGGGTGAGGGGGTTGTCAAATCTGTATGGTGAAGTGTTGAAAATGTGGGATCCTTGGAAATTGCATCATTATTTTGAATGTCTATAGTTGGAGTCTTAAACCTTTGTATGTATTTTTTATTTTGTCTCAGTTTTACTTTTAAAACAGGATTCTTACAAAAATGCTAAACAGTTTCTCACCTTTTTTGGTTTTCTTTCTTTTTTCACCATATATCCAATCATATTATTTCTTGTTTTAGAAGGTTAAAGACTATTTTCAGAGACTTCTGTAATCATGTATAGATATTGTGCTTTCTGAGTACTTTCCCCCCCAATTTCTGTGTTTGTATTTTGTTTTCCATAGCATCCAGGTAATTGATATAATTATGTACAAAACAACAATATATAATATCTGAGTAAGCTAGGTAATAGATTTTTAATGCACAGTTAATGATTTTAATGCATAGATTATATGACTCTTGAATTTGGTTCATTCTACCTAGGTTCAAGTTTGTGATAATGTATTGGTCTGAAATTGGGAGCTATTTTCATAACGATTTTGATTTATTCAAGTAAATAAACATTCTTCTTTTGAAGTGCTCAAAAAGCATTCTGTTTAATTTATGATTAAAGTAAAAAGTAAGCAAATAGTGGTGTGCATATTGCTTACATTCCCTATTGACAAGTCACCTTGTGAAAATCATATTGTTCACATTAGAAAACAAAAGCTCTTTAAGGAGACCAGGGAATTATTTTTAATAACCTAAAGAGATAGGGGTTGTGGAGGAAATACTTCTGGGACATGTAAGATGACCAGTAAAGGTTTCAAAAAGAAGATTTGGAAGCAGGTTTTGTGACATAGACGCCTACAAAGTTTGCAAGAGACAGAGCTCAGCAAATGTGACTGAAACCATGTTAAGAAAATATATACATTCTCAGGCATTTTTTCCCATTGGAAATAGAAACAAGATACTCTTTTTATTACAGGCTCTTAAGCATTACTAAGAAACAAAGTAAAATGTAAATGTATCTCTCCAGTGCTTTGCTTTACAACAGTAAACTCTTATGTGGTCATTTTGATAATAACAAGGTTCATGGGATTTGTCTTAAAGCACAAAATAGTTCATTCTATCTTATATAAATCTATTCATAATCTATATTAGTTATTGGATATTATTTCATAATTTTTATCATATTGAGTTAATTAATACCTGTACTACACAAATATGCCTTTATATTCCCTTAAATTTCTTTATAGAGGGTACTGAAACAATCATTCTTTTCCAGGCTTTATCTAGAAACAGTGCTGAAAATATTTTAGCTGAAAGAGTTGATAAATTAGATAATATGATAGATATAATCCTTTACATTTTTCATTGCTTTGTCATTATTGTCATCTTGGAAAGTGCAAAGCTAAAGTTGGTAGTTAAGAGTAAAGATGTCCGCTGAATTTCTTTAAATAGCGTAAAAATAACCCTGAATAAATTTGTTTAAGTTGATAGAAACAATATGGGTATGAATAAATGTCTGTTGTGTATGAGCAGCTATCTCCTGGCCTCTTAAGAAGAACATTGTTTTGACAATCTTTCCACTAGATTATTTTGTGAAATCTTTCTACTCTTTTGTCTGCTTTAAGAAATAAAATAAAATAAGTAGGGAGTTTATCTTTATGCAAAGTCACCCCTCAGAAAGAATTTGGCCTGTGGTTCGTTGTTTCAGCCATTTATATTTGCCCTTTCTGTCACTTTGTGTTCTGAGTCTAAGAATTCATCCAATTGTTTTCCAAAAGTATTTGGAAAAAATTGTGTCTGTACTGAACATGTACAGACTTTATCTTGCTTGTGTTTCCTAAACAATATAGTTTAGCAACATTTATATGGTCTCAGGTAATCTAGAGGTGATTTGAAGTAATCAGAAGGATTGTAAGTAGATTACATCCAAATTGTACATTATTTTGTATACGAGACTGAAACATCTGCAGATTTTGGTGTGTGGGGAATCCTGGTACCAATCCCCAAAGGAAAACAAAAGCATGACTGTACTTATTTACTTAACTATATAAGAAAAGAGGCATGGAATTCAGAAATCTTTTTGAGTCGCTATTTGGAATAGCATCTTAAGTTTCTTATATTAAATTTGGTGGTTTTTACTAGCAGAGACAAGATCTAGTGGTTTCTCCATATACAACAATCATTTCAAAATAATTTATGCATTATTTATGGATCAATATGTCTGCCATAAGTACACAGTTACAGTTATATAGATAAAGGTAAGAACTGGATACCAGTTACATTTCCATTGGAGAAACTCACTTAAAATTTGAAACCTTTAGGGGTCAGTATTCCCTAAGAAAGGTTCAGAAAGGTTACTGTGCCTACCAAAATTAATTTTTAAATATGCACTCTATTAAATTGTCTTATTAATTGAAATTAAGAAATGATGAGTATCAAACAGGCCCAATAAGCTTTAGACAAAAACTATTTTATGAATTTTCATTTCTTATTTTCAGGAATCATTATATTTAGTATGCGTTTTACACATGTAGTATCTTCACTTATATATTATCTAAATTTAGATATGGATCGTGTATTTCAGGATTATTTTTTTTTAAGATTAAAGTGAGTATAATTCTTAGGATCATTTTTACTAGTATGAAATGAAGTAAAAAATCATTCTAGAACTGCTTGTATTAATAGAATCCTTACATGTTGTAGTTTATTGAAGGTTACTAAATATTTTTTAAAATCTTGTCTTGGTAAGTTTAAGTAAAATGAAACCTTCATTCTCTTTATTTTAGAATTAGACTGATGATTACTATATCTTTTATAACTCTACTTTTATGGGCTTCAGGAATTGTTGAACTAAGTATAATTTACAAAAATTTCTTGATCTTTTAGCTTCTTATTCAGTTAGAATACTGTTTATTTTTAAATTTTCACTTGGCATATTAAACCTGTACCATTATCTTCTTTTATTATTTTTGTTTCATTCATCCTTCTATGTGCAAGGTATGCTTTTTTAACTTTTGTTTATCTGTTGTTC
This sequence comes from Octomys mimax, assembly GCA_002564305.1. Lineage (NCBI taxonomy): Eukaryota > Metazoa > Chordata > Mammalia > Rodentia > Octodontidae > Octomys > Octomys mimax. The sequence goes on along the minus strand of NDGM011193493.1, from coordinate 33,440 downwards.
TCCAGTGGAATTACAACTGAAACTATTGCATGATTTATAAATATTTTATGAGTAGACAGCTAAGGAAACACTCTTAACCAATAACTGTTATACATTTAGATACTGATTATGACTAAAACGTGATTGTAGAATCACATCTTTGTTATAGACTATTTTATGTTGAAGGGAGGACGGAAATAACAAGTCCATTTTTTTAGTTCTTCTAGTTCTGCAAACATAATACTGAGTATCATTAAAATATGGTTTTTCAAGGAAGTAAAGTCCATATTTATATGTTTGATAGAATATAATCAGATTCAGTAATATTTATGTAGGGTAAAATCTAATGTTCTCTGTATTAACATTCTAATTATAGTAACAGTCTTCAGACCAGTGATACCACAGAATAGATGTCTTTTCCTTTTGGCACTTATGAATTTAAGATTGAATTTAAGAGTTTTCTGTATGCCCTTGAGGGGTTAGGAAAAAAAAAGGAAAATGCATGAGTTCTGATTAAGTTTACTATTTAGCTCCAAAGGACCTAGTTTAATAGAGTGCTAGTAGTTTCTCAAACATGATCATCTACAGTATTTGAGGGAGTACTAGTAGGATCCTGTCAGTTGACCACTAAGGATTGATTTGTTTCCTGAGGAAGTGCTGAGGATGCTCTTGGAATAATAACTCAGGTTGTATTCTCTCATTAAAAAATTAATTTAATTTAAATGAATTTATTGTACTAGGATACTGCTGATTTTTTAAGCTTGTTATGAATGATTATGCTACTACTCTTAGCCTCAGTTGAAAAATAGAATAAAAACAAAAAAAATTATTTATTAAGAGTAGTTCAGTTTTCTGGCTGAATTTGTTATTAGCTGTGTTTTGATAGTCATCATTTATGATATATTTTACCTTGATGAGTTTATGTCATATATTTGTTTTTAAGATTTTTTTGGTGGTGTGTTAAGATTTATTTTCAGAACAATTTTAGGTTAACAGCAAAAGTAGAGAACATTACCAAGTTCCGTATACTTCTTACTCCGTATATACAAAGCTTCCCTCACTTACCATACCCTAAATTACTGTAATACATTTTTATTAGAATCCATGGACCTAGCCATAAATTTTTAATGAGGGATAAGTTTGTGAGATAAAAGAATCAGTTTTTGTCTTTTCTTTCTTATCCTTTCTTTCCTAAATTTAGAGTGTCTTTTAAATAACTTCAGGCCATAACTTTTCATGTGGAAATCTTAGTACATTTTTGATCTTCTATTTTATTGCAATAATTGTAAAATTTTTAAATTTTTCTTTTAATTGACCCTCCTTTTCCCTATTTCTGTTCTATAGATATGATTTTTTTCTTTGTAGAACTTGTAATTCTATTTTTTGTTGTTGTTTCAAGGAAATAAGTGCTCTATTTTTTTCGGCTCTATTTTTTTGTGCAAGTGAAAATTATGAAAAAAATTAAGTAGATGAATCTACTTGAATATGTCAAAATTATTTTGCTTCATTTTAAATTCTCTTTTTAAAAATTCTATGTTCCTTTGTAAAAAAATCCTCATTCATTTTTGGCTGTGGTCTTTCACACCAGAACACTTGTAGAACATGTATTTACAGTACAAATCCTAATATGATATTGCTAAACCATTGATATTCTAGAAATTAGAATTTTGCTTTAATGTCACTGTTTTGGTTTTCTATAATTCCTATAAATTTCTGAGTATACATTAGCATCTTGTTAATGTAGGAGACCTACATTCACTGGAATATAGACTGAATTAAGGCTATTTACAGAACTGATCCTATAAAGAGGACTATAGAGAGGGCTGCTATGATTTTCTTAATTTAAAGATAGAATACTTTTAAATTTTTTCTTCAATGGCAAAATTATATGTTTAGTGTATATTTATTCATTTCTTTTGGTTATAAATAAATCAAGAATAGTAGAATAAAAATCTTTTGGAATTGTTCTACAATTACCCAAACTTCTAGTTTCTGTCATCTAGGATATTGTTCCCTTTGTGTGAGAATTTCAAATACTATTTTTCTTTGTGATTTGCTTGTTTGCAGGGAATTTGAAAAGGCAAAGAGAAACTTCAAAATTTTGAATTGTTTAAGTAGATTTTAGTGTAAATAATAAAATTGAAATATACTAAGGGGTGCTGGAACTATAGTTCTTCGGTATATAGTGTGATTAGTGTATATGAGGCTTTAGGTTCGATCCCTAGGACACCTCCATCCCAATCTTATCCGTAGGTTTTGTGTAAAGTTGACAGTCATTTGAAAAATGATAAAATTATACTGATATCATGTGAGGTAAAAAGTTAATAGTTATTTTTTAAAAAGTTGTATTTTGACTTCCACATTTACTTTTTGACCCATTCTACATTTTATATATAAGCTTTTAGTGCTTAAAAATTAGGATGTTAATGGGTGAAAAATGAAAATCAGTCAGTTCATATTGACCAAATTATCTCTGTGGTATAGAAACTATGTGTGTAAGTTTTTGCTATTTCAGTATTGTAGAAATTAGTAATTGAATCCTTCATTTTAGTGCAATTTTGTTCTTTTTACCTAATAATTTGGTATACCCTAAATGCACTCGATTGACATCACTAACAACGCTCATTAGTTTGAACATTGTTGTGTAACGGTATAATTAAGTGAAGCACAAAATAGAAAATTTCTTGTTAAATATTCTTTCTCTCCTAGAAAACTAAAAAGATACATAAAAAGAAACTCTAAGCAGATTAGGATATGTAAGGGTTATTTAACATTAATTTTCTTGAACCAGTGGTATTGGAAGAAAGAAATATGATAGGAAAGACAACAAGTGTGAGGTTAAGATCTCGTTTTCTGTTCAATTTCTAAGACACAAAGTATAGAGTATTCTAGATTCTTTTTCAGGTTAAAATATGTGTAAAGAAATTATAATGTTAAAGAATTCTTATTTTAAATAGATGATTTTAAAATCTATATAAAAACAAAATCTGCACAATATGAAGTCATTGAAGCCTTTTATTCAGTTGCTTTTAAGAAATGAAAGTTTAAAAGCAAGCAGTGATTAGAGGCCAACAAGGCTGACTCTTCCTTTCAGAGACCTTCATCGTCTATAGTTTATAATCAGCCAGTACAGAGTTCAAGAGGATGACAAGATTACATTAGTTCAGGTAAAGAAGTAAGGACAAAAATTTTTTTCATTAAAAAGCAGACCTCAATCTCCTGAGAACGCAGTAGAAACTAACACCAGAGACTTCCTCTGCATTTCTATTAGGACATTTACTTTCTGAGATGTTCTGTATTGGCCCTTCATTACTTATTTTCTCTTTAAAGTATCTCTGCCCCTCCCCCAAGTCATTTGAAATGATCACATTATCAAAAAACAAATTTACTTTTCTGAGGTTTTTTTTTTTTAATCTTAAGTACTTAATGCTTTTCTTAAAAAAATTTAAAATGCCAGCTGTTAGCCAGGGTCTAATGATGCTAGAGGGTAACTAACAAGATACTTGTTTAGCAGTCACAGTTAATGAAGTAGTTTTAATACCTTCTCCTTTTACCCTTGTGTTTTTGTAGTTTGGACCTATGGTAAATTTGAATAAAATATATCATTTGCATAGAAAGTTATGTAATGATGCCATATAGAGTGTAATAATTTCCGAAAACCTTGTATTTAAAATAACCTGAATTACAATGAGAGATAAACAGAATATTTACCCATCCCTTATGAGCTGCTGCTGATATGTAAATTTATTCTTCTACTTTGCACAAATATACTTTTGAGCTACTGCTTAAACACTTTGAGGTCCTTAGTCAAACAGTTTTAATGATGCCTCCAATATTATGAAAGTGTGACATTTGATGAATGTCTCATATAGTTTTGATATCTGGGCACATGTCAACAAAAAAATTGAGCATTGGTTTGTCATGCAACACCTAGATAATTTATAATTTTACTGTTTATATCCATCTTGACATTTTTTATCTGCCAAAGGCAGGTTTCATTTGGAATCTTAATCTGAGATTTATTTGGTGGATCTGGAAATCATAGCTAGGGTTCCCACAGGAAATGGTCCATCTACCAACAGATTAAATGGCAGTTCTGCAGTTGTTAGGGGAGCTCTGCATTTAACACACATGCATAGTCATTCAGTCAGCACTGTGGAGAAAAATTAAAGTAGTAACCCAGGTTTAGGAACAATGTAGCTAAAAAGTCCCATATTTGCTGAATGACAAAGGGTTATATAGCAGCATTTCATTTTATTATTCGTGCTTGAATTTCTTGTTTGCTTTGTTGAGTCTGCTGACGAATACTAATAAATGCCTGCAACAATCCAGAGGAGAGATGCCTGGCAACAAAGCTATGCAGTGGACCTCCCTGATCTTCTCCAGTTCACAACCTGACCTTTTGAAAAATTGGTTGGGCTAAGCTGCAGAATTTGGGTGTAATGGTTATTGTTAACTCCAGCTTTAGGATTTATTAATTTGTGTGATCAAGACTTACCTATACTTCAAAGTTTCAAAAGACTAGACACAATCATCCATCCATTAGAACTAACATTGTTTCAGTGATTCCCACTTAGTGTCTGACTGGTGATTCTTCTATTTTGTTTTCCAAATCTAAAAATATTCTTAAACAAAACGAATAGCTTGTATGAGCAAAGTCTATTCTTTCTCTTTACATGTATTATGGGAAAATTTGTCTTGCATAAATGATTTATGAAATTGTTAAATTCATAGATAATTGGGGTATGTTTGTACCTTAATAAAAACTACATGGTTATTAAACCTATTTTATATGCAGTTGCAAAGATTTATACTTAGTTCATTTGTCTTTAGTTACCTTATATAAGTTATTTCTTTAGGAAAATTTTAAAAAGGCTAAAAAGATTAAAAATTTATTGCTAATGGCCAAGTAGCTCATATCACTGGAAAAGAAAAATAGTAAAATTTACTGTTTTTTATTTAATAAATCAAATTTTAGGGTAGTTTCCACAATTATTTCAGACTAAATAATATTTTAATGTTTTTAATAAGGTGTACAAGTTTTATAAACTTTATTTTGTGTCTTTATAAGTAATTAGCCTAACCCTTAGGAGATCACACTATTTTATTGTGCTCATTACCTTAATATGATAAAGAATGTTTAAGTGAAAATGTTAAACATTATGATAAATTATACAAATATGTATATATCTTAGTTTTTATGAAAAAAGTCTGTAAATTTTTTTCCAGTAGAACAAATATTGATGTATTCATTATTTCAGACTTTATAAAACAAAAGCTTTTAAAAAATTTGTGTCATAGCTTCGCCTTACATATTTTTTAACAATAAATGACAAAAGTCCAGCAACTTCCATGAATAGCCAATGAATAATTTGAAACATTGTACATTGTCATTTGACTCTATAATAGTCAGAGGTAAAATAACATCACTTCTTCTTTGTGCCATTTTTGTTTATTTGAATACGCATAGATAAAACTGTATATACATATAGGAATATAAAGGATACAACTTATTTTCTCTAATGAAAATATCCAAATGAGTAAGTCATGTGATGTTAACAGGTCTTGTGATTTTCTGGCTTTATAAGCCTTCCTAAAAGCTATTTCAACACCTTGTATCTACATATAGGCGCTACTCTCCACTATGTTAATTCCCCTCAATGTATGTGCAATGTATTTTATTAGAACTATATGAGACTGTTTGCCTATGCTCTCTATATGGAACCACTGGCCACACGTGACTATCAGACATTTAAAGTGTGACTGGTTCTACCTGAGGTATGCTATAAATACAGTACTAAAAATAATGTAATATCTCTCAAAATTATTTTTTATTTCCTGTTGAGATAATACGATGATGCTGTTACTAACTAGTTCTTATTTCTTGTCTAGTATGTTTACTAGAAAATTTAAAGTTATGTAAGTAGCTTGGAAAATATATCTTGGATAGTGCCAATATCACTGAGACCATTTTCATTCTGCCACCACCTTTTGTTTACTTCTTAAGTATTACTCTTTTTATCTTCTCAGAGCAAATGCACTTGTAAATTTCTTTAACATCCTTCTCAGCATGCGCCTAATAAGTATTAATATCATTTTCAGTTTTGAAGTATGTTTACCTTCTATATATCTTTCAAATAGTTTTTCTTTTCATTAGTTCATTTCATTTTAGTGAATTAAAAAAAGTAATATGTCTACTGCATTTTTGCTTTGTGGGGAGATGAAAATAAAGGGCTCTTATAAACTAGAAGGGGAGACAAACAGATGAAAAGAAATAAGCTGTGAGGCTACTTCCATGTAATTATTTTTTATAGTGCATCAACCACGTTATTAATTTAGTGATGGGATTCAAATATATATAAAACAAAAGTCTCTTACAATTTCATTTTTGCTGTACATGGAGATAATTTCAAAGTATATTGGCACTTTTATGTAAAACCTATGACAAGTGCGTGAAGTATGCAGACAAATTGAAAATTATAGGGTTTTTTTTCTCTAATGGCTGTTGAAACCAAGAAATGAAAAAGTCCTGAGAGTTAGTATACTGTCTCCAAGTAGCGAGTTTGCTTTTTTTTTTTTTAAGACAAAAGCCCCCATATTAACTAATTTCCTGTTGCTCCCCAATTTGATTCTATGAAGGATAAGAGCTTATGATGTACTTGCTATGATCCTGATCATAATTAGTATCGTGTACCAATATAATGAGTGCTAAAATTATGTTACAGAAATGTTATTTAAATGTCCTATTTTCCTGTGATGAAATTTAGTTTACAGAAATGTACTTTCTTTGAGATTGAATTTTCTTTCGGGATCTTTCATTATGTCAGAATCTCTAAATTTCAAAGCAATATTACTTGTTAGTCTTATAATCTGATACAAACTTTATTGAACTATCACATATTAATTTCAACTTTTAACCTTAAGAATTTCTTGTTTGTTTCTTCTCATTGAGTTAATTAGCTTGACTTAGCCTTTTTTAAAATTTTCCTTTTTTTCTGTGTCTCCTGAATAGTTTTATAAGAAAGCATTATAGAATATATTGATTTGTCTGAAGGATTGTTTTCCAAATAGCTATGAATATTTCCTGAAAAAAATCACATGTATTAATAAGAATATGGGTGGTTAGAATAGTCCTACTGACTTTAGCTGTATAACTATATGCTAGCCACAGACTATGAAATAAATTTGATTAGGAAACATTTTCAATATATGGAAACTAGAATAATAACCACAACAGTAGATGTTATTTTTGCTTTTATTCTTAATATTTGAGAGAAATTAAATTAATGTATAATTAATTTTGAATTGGAGGTTGTATATGATTCCAAGATGGTGATATTTATTTCATGGAATGGCATAAAAAATCAAAATAGATAAACTTTTAGCAAAGCACATTTAAAGATATGAGCTAATGTTTATTAAGAATGTATATTGTGCTGATACCTTTCCAGCAGATTTCTAGGATCATCCACCTTGCAACTGTCTTTTGAGGTGGATGCTTTATTTTGTACTTTGTGTTGACTGGGAAATTGATGAAAGTTTAATTTGCTAAAGATTGTAGAGCTGTATCATAGTCAGAATTCAAACCCTACAGTTTGTGTTCAGAATCTGTATATTGTAGTTATCCTTGGAAAGTAAATACATCAGTGATTATTGTAGCTATAACCCCTAGATGATCAACTTCTGTTATTCACATTTGTAGTAGTAGTAAACTACTGTATTATGACAGAAATTTCTGATGTGCTTGTGGTTTTCTATTTTATTTTAAAAGCGTTAATAGTATACATCTATGTGAAAAGCAAACCCTCTACTTCACAAAAAAGAGATAGTGATATTTATCAAAAGAAATACAGTATTTTTACATACATGCAGATAGGTACATAGTAATGTATTTATGCCGCTTAAAGAATTGGTAAGCATCATTAAGAGCTATTAATATGGGTATTATTTTGAAACTAATATATATTTTTAAAGACTCCTTAACCCTTCAAAAAGACATCTTTTAAGATATAGGATGAGTATATAATTCAGTCATCACATCACTTACAGTGTAAGAACAATACATGTATTGATAGACAATCTGGGAAAGAAAAGCAAGTAAAGTCAAGGCTTTTGTCCTTTTTAGCTTTATAAAGTCAGAAAACAAGGCTTAAGTAATAGCTCCTTTTCCTAACCTATACCCGCCACAAAAGATACAATTAAAGGAAGTGAGGACCAGTTATATTAACATGGGTCAGAAAGCACCATTAAAAAATTGCCTCCACTGTGGTTCATTTTAGATGTAAATGTGCCTAAAGAGCACCTGTAAGAGGTAAGAGATTCATTTATTTGAATGTATTTCCTCCTTCTGTCCTAGTGTCTCTTCTTGTCCCAAAGCTCTCAGGTGGCTGCGATGTTGCTATTCTGAGTAACTCCAAAGGATCCCTAGAGACAATTCTAGCTCAACCACTCTGAAGAAACAGCTCTGTAAACAGTATTGACCCCCCCAGGGGACCATCAAATCCGTTTACACAGATACCAGTTGTCACAAACTATTTACAAAGCCAGACAGAACAGAATTTCCCAGCGTCTAAGAATCTCTGTTTGATTCTAGCCACCTCCTCACTTCTGTAGAATACTTATGAAATAATAGTAATTTTGGTTAGGCAGCATTATTTCTGAGGTAGCATCAATTTAACTGATTATATTTTACATTGATGTGTAATTCTCTGGAGAAATGAACTTAAAAGGAATCACAAAGCCTTTTGTAGGATACAAAATGCTATCATAGTACTATTAATTTTCTAGACCAAGTTAATTGAAGATTGAAGAATAGCTTGAGATTGTTGGTAATACTGACAGTTCCAGAAATAAAGCAAAACAGCCAGGCTGTTTCAAGAAAACAGTGAAAGTTACTAGCAAGATCGATACGAAGTATTCAAAGCATATAACGTAGCTAGCCAACACACACTATCAGTATTAAGATTTCAAAAATCTTTACCAAATCCACTTGACTTGCCCAGATACATAAACTGTTTCTAGAAATAGCTCTATGTGGCATTTTAGAGGCATTGTGGTTCTCTGTAGTATTATTTATTGATAATTTGAGGTACCTTTGTCTGGCAATGATAGCATTAGACAGTAACACAAAAATTGGAAAATATATTTCTTTGACATTGACAAATTCCTATGCCCATATAACAGTGTATTCCAGAATAGCAAATAAAGAGATAGAGAATAGTCATAAAATACTTCCTTTTAAATCTGAGAAAAGAACATCAGACTTCATGTTTATTACTTATGAAGAAGAGATTAATTTATTCTCTAATTCCATATGGAGAAATGAATTTAAATAATATTAATTCAGTCCTAATGATAGAACAGTTAACAATGACATTGATTAAACGCTGAGGTGGATTACTAGAGTTTTCATTTTAGACAGCGATAGAGAAGGAGAGAGATGAATAAAATTTTAGCTTTAAGTATTCATCTGCATAGAGATGAGTTTGAATCAGAAGTGAATGGCTTATTTGTTTAATATTTATCTTATAATCAACTAGTATGCAAAGTATTTTTATAACTTTGCTTTTTTGGCATTATGTTAGCTTTTCTGTTTATATTTCGAAATGAATGTCTTTCAAAATTGGTGGGCGGTACCAAGTAGCTCACCTAAAGCTTTTAGTAACTTCATCCTATTATCACTTCATACAGATCTTTATCTTGGGCTGGAGAGGTTAAGGACAATTATTAAAGACCGAATTTAGAGTTAATAAGTAGTACTCTCTTTTCTTAGTTGGAGAAGGAATTAATCCAGAAATTTAGTTGGGCTTTGAATAAGGGAAAGAAAAATTGTCAAAATACAAGATCTTAAAATTTGTCCTCAAAAGTCAAAGTACACTGTGCCTATAGCTTACTCTTGAGTATTTAAGAAATAAATGTGTATATATAAATAGAGAGAAACAAATAATAAAAGTGTGCTAACGTGTTAGTGTTTAAGGGAAACTGGGTTAAAGGTATATAGGAATTTTTAGTACTTGTTTTACAACTTTGAGAAAGACAGTTTCAGAAATTAAAAGGTAAAGAGAAGACTATTATTCTGCCATCAGGTTTTGTCAGCTTTTCCATCAGTTCTGTCTTTTCATAGTGTAACTTTTACTGTTACTGAGAATTTGTGCATTGGGCATCCATTTTTTTTGTCACTTTCTTGCCATTTTTTTATGGATCATTTTGGTGTTTCAGAAGTGGTCCCTCAATTTCTTCCTCTCCAAATACCTTCTTCCTCTATCTGTTTCATTAATCCATTTCCCAGTGAACTACGCTGTAGACTTTGTCCTGACCTGTTACTTGCTTTAGGAATTTTCATTCTCAATTTTGTCGTTACAGTAAGAGAAATATCTTGTATTTTCTGAATCTTTTCTTCTCTGCACTGATTCCTATTGCTGTTCTCATATTAGTTTGTCCAACTTTTCTTTAGAAGACTAGCCCTTTTGCAATTCATTTTTTACATATTATTACTTGTCCTTTTTAAAGCAAATTCCTTTGCAACATCTTCCTTGAGTTTTCAGTTGAGTCTGAGTATGTTTGACATTTTACATGCTTTGTAGCTCTATTACTACATTGGATTCAAATCATTACATCAGTAGGCCATCCTCTATGTATTCTATAATCTTTGCTGGAATTGTCTGTTTTTTACTTATATTTGTCTTTCTTCTGCCACTGGGAATGTAATGTCATACAGGCTCCCGGTATGATCAGAAAACCATTAAATAAAAACATTAATTAGAAAGATCACACTTTCTGTACAGGTGATTGAGCACTGATGTATGCTAATGCAGTATGGAGAGGAAGAGCATGGGAAGCCTTTTAAGAATTGAAAAGTAATTTGCTGGAATCCTACTTGCCAAAGTAGTTGCTTAAAACAGAATAAAAGAAAGGTGGAATATTTTCATATCATATCATTTACTCTAAATTCTCAGTAGGAGGGTACAAATGGTCTGATTTCCAGAAAAAGATTCATATGTGTGAGGATCCCTTCAGATTTGGACTCAAAATCTTTTACTACTAAGCAAAATTTGAAATACCCAGAAATGGAGCCAAGTCACCCAATGTTGATTATTTAAAATATTAACATTTGAAATGTTTTAGACTTAATATTTGGAAAACTGTCAGAATTTCTAAGTTTATTTTAATACTACTTAAAGGGGCTATAATTATTAAGATTCATGAGGGATCAACAAAGAGTCCTCTTACTGGAAAATGTACACATCTGCCCTAAGAATTTGGAGAAGATAGTCCAGTCACAGGTGAAGTTACCATGATTTACCAAGAGTTCAGAGGCTTACAAAATATGACATTAGGATAGATTAATCATGAAGAAAGAGAGCTATAAAATTAGTAAGCACGTAGCAAGTACAAAAATCAGGGATGGGATAAATACCAGAAGTTTAGCAGTAATACAATGAAAGGAGAAAGATACTGATCTAGACCTAGTAATGCAGACATAAGAGCATGGCATGAATTGCAGGTAATATTAAGTATGATTTCAGATGAGTTAGAGATTCAGGACTGAAGTAGTCAGTGTGGAGCTGGTGACTCTCATGGTTGGCAGTGTTCCTGGACCATCCTGTTTCCTTTCTGAAGATCCTTGTAACTCATGATGGAGAATAGTATAGGCACAAAATTTTTTTATGTTCTGGGTGAATGCTTGTTATTTTTACATTTAAGTAACTAACATTTTTTTAATTTGAGTTACTTACAAAGATGAATGATGGCGTTGGAAAGGATTTTTGTTATGAAGTAATACTATGAAGAATTTTCTTAATGTTCATTTATAAGACTCCTTCATTCAGATTTTAAGGCCAGTCCTAGAAAAGTAGGATGGTGACTGAAGATCTAAAAAAAAAACCAAGTAATAAATTTGAAGTGTCAAAAACTAGCTTTAGATATATAATTTCTGTTCCTATAAGGATTAAACAGAATACGCTGTTGAAGTATCATGGTTAATACATGGTATGTAGTTGTGATTGTATATTTTCTCTTCTATTTCATTTTCTGAAAGGGAAATAAAGAGTGATTTTCCCAAAAGATTTATTAACTAACTTCTAGTTATCAATAAGAATCATTTCTACACTTGAACCTTTTAACTGCCTAAAACAGACACAAATAATTTATTCAGAATATTTTTGTAAGATCATGTATTTATAAATGCACTTGTATCCTTGTATTCTAGAATAACTCTCCTGCATGAAAAACTTTTAAATTTCCGAGGTTCAAGAAAGTATCACTAAAATGCAAGTGGACCAGGTGGTGGCACACACCTATAATCCCAGCGTTTCAGAGGCTGAGGCAGGATGATCACCATGAGTTCAAAGCCAATTTAGTGAGTTCAAGGCCAGCCTACCCTGCATAGCAAGGCCCAGTCCTGAAAAAAAAAAAAAAAGAAGTAGGTGATATTCATATGCTTTTAAAGTTAGGAAAAGAAAAAATATATATATATATATATATGAATTAACAAAGCAATAGCTACAATTAGTTTTTATGCCTATTGATCTAAAATTTGCTAGTGACTGTTTTTTTTTACATGTATATTATGTGATTCTTCCCAAATAAGTTTAGTATACCATTAGGTATAGACTGAGATAGCTGTTACTTACTAGTACAGCTTAAAGTAATTTTTGTGAGGTAGCCAGGCATTATAAAGTAGATATCATATGTACTACATATCTGATAAGATGATAAAAGTGAATTGTGAATAATTCATTTTATATTATACTCATTTTAATATTATGGAGATGTCTACAAAGTAATAGCTAACATTTATAGATGTGTCAGCCACAAGGCCAAGTCCTTTATATGCATCAATGCAGTTCTTGTAACCACCTAGGTAAGTACTGTTATGTATACATTGTACAAATAGGAAACTGCTACATGAAAGGACCAAATCATTTGCCCAAGATTGTGTACCTGACAAAGCTGGAATTCTAACCCAGGTGGTCTGATCTCAGGGTTCCATGTATATTACCTCTGTGCTTTAATAACTCATTGTTTCCTATTTTGAGAAATCTTGACATAAATACCAGTAAACCTGTGAGTATATGCTAGGATCATCTGGGGAACTTCAAAGACATGAAACAGAAACCACTCACAGAACTTTAACTTAGTTATTGTGTGGTTTGATGTGGGCTTTGGGTTTTGAAAAACTCCTTGCGTTATTGCAGTGTATAGCCAATGTGTGGACCACTATCCTAAATGTTTCTTGACCATAAAAATGGAAAATTACTTGATTACATTAAAAGCAAGACTAGAAGTATAGTGTGTTTCCAGCCACAAGAGTAATTCTTTCTGCATAGTATTCATTTTATTGAATAATTTTTAATATATATCATGTGTTTTGTTTGTTTAAATATAGGTACAGCTCACATTCATATTGAACAAAACACTACGGGGAGAAATAAAAGTACACAGCTAGACGAACAGCTGGCTATGAATTCCGAGAGAAGCTTGATTCAGAAAGCCAGTGACTCAGTTAATGAAGTCACAAATGAGAACACTGACCTGCTGGAGCAGAGACCAAGGAGCTTTCAGGTGGTCAGTCCGGATCCAGATGCTGAGACTTCTAAGAAGTGCAAGTGAGTACTGCTATCGGCCTTAGAGATAGAAAGGAAAAACTGAAAGAACATTTTCCCTTCCTTCTTTCTCTTCCTTTAGTTGCAAGCTAAATTTGGCATGCCGTTAATTTATGTGAACATAGGTAATCTGCTAGTATTTTCTCTTATTTCCATGATATACATGTGTCCAGATAGTTACCTGGAAAAGCACAGGGGTAGTTTGAAGAAGGCAGTAAGGTTTCTTCATTGTTCGATATTGTTTCTGTGACCTTACATTACAAATATGGAAATAATTGTTAGATTGACTTGAATAGGTTAGTATTCATCAAAGCCAAACACTGGCAACATTTCTAGGATAAATTAAGCCCAAAGGTATATTTTGGTTTGCTTAGCCCCCATTGTGCATCTAAATGAATCTGAAATCTTTACAGAGGACCTTGTACTCCACTATTTGCCTATTATTTCACTTAATTATTTCATTTTTACCCTCACATCATGTCTTTCTCATGAAGGAATTTGAATTTTGAAATACTTGTGACTTTTATCTATGAGATTAAGGTATTTTGATAATTAGTCATGTGCTGTGAAGCTGTAGTTCCAGTTTAAAAACTCAATTATCTTTTTAGTCTAGACAGAATCGTATTTTGTAGGATACTATTTTAGCAGAGTCTTTCATATAACTTTCTATTTTTATTTGTTTGAAAATTATTTGGAATATTTATGAATATTATCACATGTAAAGTAGATACTGTATTGGTAAGTTCTCCCTAGGTGAATTATGGGGTATGTTTTAGGTAATAGAAACAGAATGAGTGAAGAAGGGTTAAATGTTTTTATGACCACAAGGGGAAAACAAGTAGTAAGCTTGGTCCAATGCCAGGTGGCGACTTCTCTAGTATGTTTGCCTCAAGGGATAAATGGTAAGTAGTGCTGCTCTGGCCACCCCAGGTCTCACTGAGCAATTTCTCTTTTGAGACTCCAAGATTTACCTATGCTAAAAAATTTAACATAGTGCCTTCATACACCATCTCTTTTCCTTTCTTTATATTACTTGTTTACAAATTAATTCCTTTCTCAAGCAGTATACCAAATATTTTAAAAAACCATTATAGGTGTTCTTAAATATCTGAGGAATACATTTTTTTTGTGTTTTGAATAATGGGAATATGATACTTTTCATCTAATTTTACAAATTATTCAATTATTGTTTTCATTTTGAGAACTATAATGAGAATCCTAACCAGGAATACTTACAAAAGCTTTTTCTGAGTACTGTTTACTGAACTACAGGGGTCACTTACTAAATGCCTCCCATAATTTGATTGTCACAGTTCATGCATTGGCTTTTCTTTGTGAAATTTACTTTATCTATCTATCTATCTATCTATCTATCTATCTATCAATCAATCATAGTATTTTCTTGATGTGGAATAAAAAGAAATTTAAAATTAGGTACTTTTACATAAGTAATTTAATGTTTCCATTTGAAGTATATGTATATTGTAAAATCTTATATATATATATATATATATTATTTACTAGTTTTCTTTCTTACAGCATTGTGGACTATAGAAAGAATGATCTACATCATGAATATATGATTCCTGATCAAGTTGCTTCAGATGTAAATAAAGAGACAGCATTTCTTCTAAAAGAATTGGATATACTCAAAACAAACAATAAAGAGGTATAATGTAGGAAGCATGATCATTGTGCAATGTTCTTTCATCATTTGACCTAAATTTTCTTTGTTGGCCTACATTAGTCAGCTTTTATTGTATACTCTATGCAGTTGCCATTCCTTGCCATCAGAGTATAATCAGTTGGCTGTGAAAATAAATTGTTTTGGTTTCCTCTCCTGCTGATCTATAATATCATTTATTCTAATTAATTAATTAATATTACTTATTCTTATTTATAAAGCTGTGGGGCCATGGGTACCTACCCATAGAAAAGGCTCAATCAAGTTTTGCTGTTAAAAAATTTAAGCATTATGAAAGATAAAAAATATAAGGCATTGGTTTTATTTTACCTTCTTAACTTTTTTTTGTTACTATCTGTGTCCTGTATTTCACCACAGTAATATAGTGAATGAAATTAAATGTTTAAGTAACAGGGCTTGGTGATATTATCATTTAGCTTGAGTTATGTACTGTTGCATTTTGTGCAATCTCATTTGCCATATTATTTTTTTCCAATTGTTACTCTAGTTACATTCCTCTGAGCCTTATGTAGTTTTATTAAATAATGTCCACTTTGTATGCCTTCCTTTTTAAAAAAAATCCTGCATATACTTTTCTTATTTCAATATTCTATTTTTCTGGATTTTATTATTCTTATTGTTTGATGCAATTTTATTAATTAAACAGAAGCATGATGTTAGGAATGTTGATCATGTCTGTAGAAAAACGAAACAAATAATAAAAGCCTAGGAAAGAATTTTAAAAAATTGGAAGCATTCTGTATGAGCGCATGAGACATTTTCTGTACTTTCAGTTAGCAGTTATTACATGCCAATTATGAGTCAGATGCCAGTGCCAATTTAAATGGAATACCATGCGATAACATTGACCAAAGAAGATTGCTATCAGATATTAAGATGATTATCTTTATTCATTTTGTTTCAAAATATGAGAATTACTAAGAGCTGTAAAATATGCTATCAGTTACTTTATTAGGAGAATGCCTTCTAATGTTTTGCTTTAAAACAAAAGAATAGATGAGATTGTTTTGTAGTGATTTTTACTAGTATCCTTTTAAGTTTGTTTTTATAATTGCTGTATCCTTAAAAATATCCATTGCTTTGTAAAATATTTTGCAACTTTAATTTTTTCACTTGAATTTAATATATTTAGGCAACTCAATGTACTTTTTACAATGGTTACACTAGTGTTTAGGAAAAAACAAAATTTTGCTTTGGAATTATATTTGTGGAAGATGTTTGTGAGATAACATTAACATGTTTTTCAATGTGTTTTAGCTTCAAGAAAAACTGACTAGAGAAAATAAAGAACAGAGAAAATTAAAGCTTAAGCTGGAACTCCAAGAAAAATCAGTGGAAGCTAAAATTGCTGAAAAGGCAGCAGGTATAGTATTGAGTGTTAGAATAAGGGCTGGAGAATCATAGGGAGGTTTTTACATGATGTGAAGGGTCTTGGTGCATACTAGCGTATTGCCTTATTTGCCAAAGGAGGGCAAGCTCTGTCTTTTTTTTTTTTTTTTGGCTGCTTAGAAAATAGGTGGCTTTAACATCCTGGTACTGGTATTAGCGAGAGCTTTACCTGTATTCATACTGATTTGGGCATTAAATGCATTGTTAACACCATGTCAATCCAATCACAAAAAGGTTGTTTGTTTTGTTGGAAGGGCCTGAACAAACAAGGGGAAATAATGATTACCAGTGCCTCTACCTTTCAACCAGCAGTTCAAATACCACTTATTGTTTTAGCTTGTTGAGAGGAAATACTTCTCCTTTGTATGAAGATAGTCATATATTCATTGCCAATGGAAACCTGCATTTGACTCAAAAATCTGTTTTGTGCAATTAATAAGTTGACATCTGATAATGATAGAGATGTTTTCTCTGAGATTAAAATTAAAGGTTGCCACAGTTAAATGCTATAAGTCACTGTCTTACATATATTCTGGAGTCTTGTCTTTTCTCACAGGCTTTTGTAAGGAGGAAATTTTTCACCATACCTGTGATTTGTCACAGATCTGATCAAGGAATTCTAGTCTGTGATCTTCATCGTGTAAGCCCCTGTGGCTCTCTCCTTCCCACTGTTTTTGTGTATCAAGGAAGATGAATTTCATAAACTAGTAGACATTAGCATTCAGAGGCATTTGAGAGGTTACTTAAAATTTATACATATTTTAGAATAATTTTAAGAAATACTGATATTATTAGTTTGAGGCTATAAGTATGCTTTCCAACTGACTTAAACTGGTTTATGTATATGAAAGAATTTGGGAATTTTATGGCAGAGGTTTGATAAATTACTGTAGCCTATTTTCAGAAATATTCCTGTAGTAAATAGAAATAAACATTATTATAAAAATGTATCCAAGGTAATAATAAATAAATATTTCAGCTGAATGCCAGATGGTTACTTTTCTGTTAATGTTAAACTAGTAGAAAGTTTCTGTGTTTCACTTTAAAATATGAGAGTAATATATTTGAAGGAAAATTAATAATATGTTAAAAAAATAAATAACTCAAATATAGGTTTAGAGCAACTTGAGAGTTCCTGACCCCTCCCTCCCCCCTCTCTCTCTCTGCCTGTCTCTCTCTCTCTCTCTCTCTCTCTCTCTCTCTCTCTCNCCTAATATAGCAAGGTGACATTGCTAGCTGGGCTTGCTGACACATGCCTGTATTCCCAGTCCTGTACTCTGGTGTACTTTGGGAGGCTGAGACAGGAGGATCGTAAATTTGAGCTCAGCCTAGACCAGTGTGATAGTCTGTCTCTGCCTGTCTCTCTCTCTCTCTCTCTCTCTCTCTCTCTCTCTCTCTCACACACACACACACAGTACATTTATTTGATGAAACACAAGTTTAACTTTCCATATGTCTTGTGAAAGTAGTTGGATAATTTAGTAAATCTGCAGAGCCTATTTATCTCTTGTTAAGAACTCATTAGACCAAAATATTTACTGTTTAACTTTTATATAACTAAGCATATGCTTTAAATATTTATTAATTCATATATTCTTAAGTTTCCCATGATTGAGCAACTTGAATCATGTATAAAATGAAAAGAAAAAACAAATAGGTTGCCTTTATTCTTGTTAACCATGTATTTATCACTAATAACAAAATGTTATTTTAGTAAATTTTAAATATATAAAAAAATTGTTCATTGTAATCTAGTGGCTGCCTAACGGGATAAAAAGAACAGAGCAGTTAGTACCTGCTTGGCAGGTGCAGGATCCTGAGTTTGATCCCCAGTATCAAAAACCAAAAATAAAAAAATAACAGTGTTATATAGTTTTTCTGAAACAAAGCAATCTACAAACACCCACCACAAAATGATACCAAATGAAAATCTAAATAGTCTTCAAAATATATCCTTAGTTCACATACTTCACTTATTTTAAAAAGGCCTATTCTGTTTTCCTTGATATATTAGAGAAAATTATTATTATGACATCATATGCTTAGCCTCCAATTTTGGCATACTCTTCTAATCCCATCTTTGCAAGTTTGTGGTGAACTTTCAGAAAAACGTAAATAGTGAATTGCTTAAGACTACACTTGTTAAATGGCCGACCAATTAGCTCAACGGATTACAGCACCTGCTTAGGCAGATGCAGGGGCCTTGAGTTGGATCCCTAGGCCTGTCGTGCAGGCTCCGCCCCCAGGGTCCACTGAGGCAGTAATAGAGACTTGGTGTGATGTCGTGCACCTGTATTCCCAGCACTTGGGAGGCTGTGAATAGGAGGATCACTAGGAGTCCAATCTATGCAGTGAGACCCTGTAGACCCTATACTAAATACTATATATATTAAACACTTGCTCTGCCATAAGAAATAAGCCTCAGACATTTCTAGCCAAAAGGATGCCCTTTTAGACCGTACTGAAGTGAAATAAATTGGACACCATGTAATTACATTTTTCTGGTGTGAGAAACCAAGAGTGTAAATAAGGACCAAAATGTGTAGCACATATTGTGAAATAGAAAGAAAATGTTTAAATGGGGAGGGAACCTAGAGTGGGTGACAGGGAAAGGATTGAGAGGAAAGAAAAAAAAGAAGGAAAAAATA
Source organism: Octomys mimax (assembly GCA_002564305.1). Lineage (NCBI taxonomy): Eukaryota > Metazoa > Chordata > Mammalia > Rodentia > Octodontidae > Octomys > Octomys mimax. The sequence goes on along the minus strand of NDGM011193493.1, from coordinate 14,115 downwards.
AACACAGAGCTGTTTGTATGAGACAGGGTGTTGCTATGCAGTTCAGGCTGGCCTTGAACTCTATGTAGCCTAGGCTGCTTCAAACTCACCACATCCTTCTGCCTCAGCCTCCTGAGTACTGGATTACAGGCTTATGCCAAAAGCTTTTATAAATAGAGGACAACAGAGGTTGAAGGAGAGTAGGTGAATGGGGAAAAAAATCTACAGCTCCAATTCCCTATGGTAAATGTGATCATTATGTATACCTAAATATACCAATAGATGTAATTAGAAAAACAAAGAATTCACTTTGCCTGAAACTATAGTAACTGTAGATCTATTGTGGCTCTTAAGTTTTTTCATAGTTTATCATTATTTATAATTATTTCATAGTTACTTATGTAATGATATATACATATATATTTAGTCTGAGCTGTGTAGCGAGACCCTGTACCAAATAAATAATTAATAAAACATAAGAATTCTTAAATAAACTTATCTTTTGTTGTTGTTACTGGGAATTGAACTTAGGACCTCATACTTAACAGGCAAGTGCTTATGCCACTGAGCTATCTCCCTGGCCCCTTATCTTCTTGATCAATACCAAGTGCATTAAAAAAGCAAAGATAGGAGGCCACCAAGATTACCCGGTTGTCTAAGTGCCTGCCTAGGCAAGTGCAAGGACCTGGCTTCTATCCCTAGTACAACATGCCTTCCTGGCCACCCTGAGCGCACCCAGCCCACCACCAAGACCAGGTGTTGTGGTGCACGCCTGTAATGCCACTGCTGGGGAAGCTGAAATAGGAGGATCACTACCAGTCCAAGCTGCATAGTGAGGCCCTGTACCAAATACATAAAATTAAAATCAAAGCAAACACATCAACAAAAAAATCATGTCTATTACCTTCATAAGAACAGTATATACCAATGATTACACGTCATTTATCTTTGGTTTCTCATAACATGAAAGAACAAATAATTTCAGTGTGGATTCTTGTTTATAACACTGTGTTTCTTCAGTCAAAAAGTATATTTAGTGAAATATATTATGCATATGCGTACATCTAAGTGGCAGTATTAAACAAAACATAAATGCTTAAAAAATCAAACTATTGGGACCAGGGAGATAACTTGGTGATCTAAGAGCCTGCCTGGCAAGCACAAGGACCTGGGCTCAACCCCTGGTACCATACGCCATGCAGGCCCCTTGCTGAGCTGGCCACCGAAACTGGACGTGGTAGTGCACGCCTGTAATCCCAGAGCAGGGGAGGCTGAGACAGGGAGATCACTAGGAATCTGAGCTGCATAGTGAGACACTGTACCAAATAAATAAATAAAAGATTAAAAAATCAAATTATTCCACAAAAAAGTTGTAGGTGAACATTGAAAATGAGAAATAAGATACAAAGATGTATGTCTACAAATTTTAAAATGTTAATTACAATATGAAGTAGTCTAAGGAGATATCTACATGGAAAATAGGATGCATATTGTATATCTATAGATTGTTAAATGTTAAAATGTGAGGTAGTCTAAGAAAATATCTACTTTTGTTTATAAATACAAAGGTTACCCCTATGGCAAGATAATTAACTGAACAGTAAGAGAATTGTTAAATTATGACACACTTATACTATAAAACGTGCAATAATTAAAACATTTCTGAATAGTTAATAAGCATAAAACTAAACTCAATGTTAAATAAAAGAAACAGGGAGCCATTTATAACTTAATTCTGTTAAAGGTATATTCATACATGCATATTACATAAAAGAGAAAATTTTGTTAGCTTTTAAACAGAGCTATTAATGTTTTGGTGAATAGTTTCTACCCTTTCCAGGATTTTTACAAAGAACAGGCACTAAATTTACTTTTTGAAAAATAAGCTTTATTTTCAGAAGATGCACTATTAAAAAAAAAAAGACCTCATACTAATCTTAAAGTAGTTCTTGTGATAGGGTAAGACATAAAGACCATATAAACCAGAATTTTATGAAAACCATATGATGACTGTGACCAGGTATGCCACATTACCTATACTGTTTTTCTAGTCTTTTAGATTTCTTTTATATTTATTTTTATGTCTCTATGTGTATCATGTAACTTATGTATATATTAACCCTTCTTGTCTTACCAGCTCATTGTATAATTTATAGAATATAGTTCTGTGAAAACTACATAAAACCACATGTGTCCAGCTCACAGGTAGTTTGAAGCAATTGGGAAGATGAAAAGCATTGGAGCCACATTGACCCAGGTTTAAATCACAGCTTTAACACTTAATATTGATTGTATACCTGAGCTTCTTAGTCACTTAGCTTTTTCAAGCTTACTTTATCACATGGACACTGTGAATATTAATTAATTTACCAGACTATTTTAAGGATTCAGGATAATGTATGACAGCCCCTGATATATAACTGGTATTCAATAAGTTATAGCTTTAATATGATGGTATTCTACTTTGTTTTATCTTCATAAAATTCGGTTTTGGTGTCATTATGGGTAGAAGTCATGAGAAGATGTTTTTAGATTTTAGTTAAAACTAGCTTACCATGAATAGATTTTAAAAGGGAAATAAAGTGAAAAATTGATGAAAAAATGGAAATAAAAAATTGGATTGTAAGAGATTTCGAACAATACAAACATATACATATTTTTTTTTCACACACATTTAATAGCACCAGTACATTTTACTAAAATGTGAATCCAAAATGAAACACAAAAGGCTTGGGCTCATATATCTGTGGCTAAGTGTTCTTAGCAAGGAATGTGTTCTTAATGTAATTGATAAATTCTCTTTGCCTATTGCTTTTTACAGGATGCAAACAGTGCTCTTCTGTTTGATCTTATGAAATTTTTAAACTCAGCTGTGGCTTCTGTTAGGGCGAATGGGAATCAGTCTTTGCCTTATCACACATCATTTTGTTGTCATCATTAATTCTGTTTGTTAGATGCTTAATTATTTCACAAGTACAACACTAACTTTGCAAATCAAGTAAGAAATAATTTTTGAGGGTTTGTGGTATATTTGATGCTATATCATGCACTGAGTACACATCAGCAAATAAGGGTTTCTGATTTCAAGTATTTCTTTTTGACTGCAGCTGTTCTCAATTATAATATACCATACCAGTGTATGTAGCAGTTGTATGCTCAGACTTTGAATTCAGACCTTTCTTCTAATCATTTTGCCACTTACGCTATGTAATAGATGACAGCTTCATCAAACCTTCTTTATAACCTTCTACTGGAACCTGTCATGTTAAAGTGAAATAACGTTTATGGCAAGCTAAACCAGTGGTCACTCAATAAATGGTCATTATACTAATAAATAGTAATTGTGATTTCCTGCCTTATTTTCTCAAGACTCTTGTCAAATGGGCACAATTCAAAGTGTTCTGATAGTTTGTGTTATGAAAATAACTGCCCCATACTAATTAAGTATAAATACTGTAGTCCAAAGTTATTTATAACTATAGCTGTGTTTCACAAATAATGGGGCTTTTTTTCTTTATAATAATTTTTCGCTGAATTCTGACACAGGATCTTACTGCAATTCAGGATGGCCTTGGAGTCACTATGTAGCCCAGGCAGGCCTCAAACTCATAGTGATGCTCCTGCCTCAGCCTTCTGAGTGCTGGGACTACAGACGTACACCACCACACCCAGTTTAAGTAACTTAAAAACCATTTCTTTATTTGAATTTTAGTTTTCTGTTTTCCCTAATATTCATACTTAAACTTATGTAGAAGGTTTCAGAAAATTAAAAAATGTACACAAAGAAAGAAAGGGAACATACAATAAGTGGATCTTTGTTTTTGGAAAATTGAAACACTAGCTGTTCTTCCCTGTAAATTAATATTGGGAAAAATGTATTTCATTATAACTATACAAGACTTTTTACTGTGTTTTGACTCATTAAAAAATATGCCTGGGTAATATAGTTTAACAATTGTTAGCATGTGTGGCTATTAAAAACTAAGGGCTATTTTGAAGAAATATGGCAAAAAACACGAGTATTTGTATTGAGGTAAATATTTTTTTCATCTAAAATTATTAAATTATAAACATTTCAGAATGTATTTTAATTCAGTTGAGTTTGACAATAAGAGAATATTATATGTCCTGACTTACATGTTTATTTGCTTTTTTTGTAGTACTGTGTTTAAAACTTGTAAAAATAGCCTGTCCAATTAAACCTCTTCTTTTTCCTAAACAGTACCAATAAGCATTATGTAACGTTTATTGTCTAATTTTTATACACATTGTACAGTACTGTTTAAATTTCATATAAAATGGTTTAGTTTTTCTTACGTTATTTTTGTGACATTTAAAATATTTATATATCTTCAAGGTCTTTATTTTTCTATTTCTTAAAAGCTCACATTAAACCTTCTGCCTTATATGTTAGTTATTTTTCTTTCTTGCATGTCATCCATTAAAGATTAGCTGTGGAAGGTTGGAGCATGGAGAGATTATGAATGACAGAACAACTCCTGTAGAATAATAATCAGTTTTTGGTATTTAATGCTGTTTGACTTTTGCAGACACATTTCTTATTAACCTTTGGTACAAAGAGAAATCCAGGTTCCTGATATCTCATGGAGAAGATGAATTTAAGATCCTCTTCCAATTAAACTGAAATAAAGCCAATATTGGGTTTTAGCCAAAAGAACTCCTTAGTTGCTAAGTCCTGTGTTTATAAATTGTCTGTATGTCTATTTATCTGTCTATATATCTGTCTATCTACTTATTGCATTGCATTTTAGCATTAAATTCAATGGCAAAATAATTTGCTTAGCTTTACTGAAACTGACAGTGTAAACCTACAAACTGGCTTTTTCTCTTTAAACAATTCTTTCTATGCATCCAAATATAGATTGATGCTATGTAAATAACAAAACATATTTTCAATTCTTCCTTATTATGGGGGGTGTTGATTTGTTTTGATAGGGAAGAGAATACTGTCCAGAGGGCCCCTGAGATTAACAACTGCAATTTGTCTACTGAGGTTAAAATGTAAATTATGTTAAAAAATACAGATAGATGTGTAACTTACCATCATAGCAAATATACTAAGACCACCCAACTAATTAAAATAGAATAAAAATTGCTGTATAATAGAAAATGTTTGTTTCTTTGTTCAAAAATTGTTGCTTTATATCATAGCTCAAATGATATTAACTATCTAACAATGAAAAGTACAAAAGTTAATTAGCCTTTATATAAAAAGTATAGAAAATAGGTATATTACAATCTCATTTTTCTGTGTATATAATGGTGAACATGAATAAAATGTGATAGCGTTTCCTTTAATACTTGAATGCCTTATTAGCATTAAATTATAATGGAGAATTAAATATATAGATACATTTATTTTTTAATTTATAATAAAAAAGGTTTCCAAAATATGACCAGTAATTTCAGATAAAAAGAGGCTAAGGATTATGTAGAACAGCAGTTAAAACAGTAATTGAATATTGACTCTGTTACTATCTTGGCTTCAGAATTCTGTGAATCAGGATAAATTTTGACAAGTATCAGGCCAAATAATGTGAGGGTAGAGTACAATCAATTTTTGTGATTTTATCCCAAGAAATGTTAATGCTTTTTTTTTTTCCTGAAAAGCAAATATTGAGTGAACAAAGAATTTACTTGCAGCAGAAACCAGAAATGGAAAATATTTTATACGATTAAACATACTGGAATTTAGAATTGTATCAAACAAATATATTAAGAATATATGTAATTAGTGTATTTTACACATAAAAATAATAGCAGTTTAGAAAGTGATAAGAATTTCACATGTGTGATTAAAGATTTGAAATGGGAAATAATATCGGAAAAATGCTAGGCAGCATTTACATTTCACAGAATTTTCACACTGGTATCTTAAAATATAGCTTGTAAAGAAGTAAAATGTTAAAATTATATATAAAAACATAAGATTTGATAGTGACTTTAACATCTCAGGAAGAATATCAATATATTAAATCTTTAATGTTAATTATGAACAGAATTTAGAATGTGATTTTATATTATCCTTGAGTTATCAGTGGTAAACAAGTATAAATATATATTACTGAGGATACTATTTTTAAGTTAATGTTTTATAGTTATGCTGCTTTAACTTGTAAAAGTTCATGTAATTTCCTAATGTTTAAGAGTTTCTATACTGCTGAATGTAAATTTTAAAAACAACTTTACAAAGTTTGGCCAGATATTTATGTACACTTTTAAAGCAGTCATATATACTTTCAAGAATTTTTCCAATTAGATGTGTACATACATAAGATTTGTGCACAAAAATGTTCTTTATGGTGTTGTTTATACAGTAAATTTTAGGAGAGAGTGTATAATACAATAAAATGAACATCTTAGTTGTATAGAATATGTCCTCTCCAAATGATAGGATTCCATGCACTATTTCATATTTTTAAAAGAATACTACAGGGTATCTGAACACATCCTATGTATTTTTATTACACACAAACTTAAAACTATGAAATATTTGTGACCACCATTTTTTATAATGAGACTGTGTTACTTTTTAATAAAAATTACTTATAAAATAATTTTATTAAATGTTGAAAAATCAAATCCAGTTTTAGAAAAACAATCTGTTATGTAAAAGAAGGTCTGGAATAATAAGTAAGCATTATCATTAAAACAGAAGCATTAGACTACTTTAAGTAAATGTTAGTTTTTTACTCATATTAGGGCAATAGTCTGTATTTAAAAATTCCCAAAATTGGTATATGTGAAGAAAGGCATTATAATTTTTAAAATATTAAAAGACTAGTGTAGTATGTGTACTTTTGGAATACATATGTGGTAATTTCACCATACACTAATTGTTTGCTAGAAATGCACTTAGCATCATCATAAATCCCCCCAGAAATGCTATCTATGTCTCATGTAAAGCTGTAATAGCAGATATTTATGGGAACTGAAATATTTTTATATTTATTAAAAGGTTGTATTTTACTGGTCTGTGTTATTATGTTGCATATAAATTAAGAAAATAACTTGTGATTATTAGATATGTGAAAATAAAGTTTCCCCCCTTCAGTTTTATATTTGCATAACTATCATGAGGATGTTAACATATGAATTATTTTTCCTGAAAAATGTCTATTCAAACTATGTAACCTCAAAAAATCGTGATCCACTATTTAAACTAGAATGTTTTTCAACATACTGCGCACTTGTACTGTATTTTTAAAGTAGTTTGCAAAGTGTAGACTCTGGGTTTGTCAATAGTCTTGGTTCTACTAAGAAAATATGTACTCTGCTTTGACTCAATAAACTCATACTTAGTATGGTTCAGCTTCTTCATATTTACTCTTGTCCATATTAGAAAACAATTAGCTTACTAAACAAATTTGAGTATTTAGTGATGGGGGGTTGGGGTGATCTTCTCTGAATCGTTCTCATTTGACTAAGAATTACAGGATATTTGATAACCATATTTAAAAATGGAGATATCCAAATATTATTGTAAACACCCAATGATTTGTTTTACCTACAATATAAGTATTTTACTTGGTTGGCTTACATAGTAGCTAATAATATTTGTTAATGTAATTTAACTGCTGTGAACCTTTACTGAACAAATATTGAAATTTATTCAAGTCAAAGAAAGAGAATCTCTAATGACTTTTGTTAAAGCTTCTATTTAATAGTTAAGGAGAAAAGTTTGTATGACATACGAGATGCAATTAACAGTAGATTTTACATTTAATAAAAAGAAAGAAGCATGCGTATTTGCTTTATTCATTCCATCATAATTTGCATTAGAGCTGTGGGTGTTTAATGAGCAAATTCCAACTAAAATGCTATATTGATTTTCTAGTGAACTTTGTAATAGTCATCTACCTTGGAAAAGCTGTGTTTACAATTAAGTTTTCTTTACAAAAAATGTTTGAGGGTTGCATATTGACCCTTTTTAGAAGTACTAAATTCTAGGAAGAATCAAATTTTTCATAATCATGTTTCATATGTAATAGATATTAAAAATTACCATTAAGTAATACATTATTTTTTATTTTTATGTGTAGATCATATAATTAGATTTTCCATGTGTTGTTTTCTGATTTAACCTTAAATAATCAAATAATAATGTCCTTAAAATTCATTTCTAATCTTTTAATTTTAAACAGCATTATAAAGGAAAAACAATTTTTTCTTGATTATAAAGGAACAAATAACTCCTTCATATGAAGCAATTTTTACCTTTAAGGATAGAAATAACTAGATTTACTATTAAAGCCCTGTATATTTCTAGCTTCACACCTTTCCTCAAATGCTACTGTACATAAAGAGAAATAGAACTTAAACTATTACATTTAAATATTTGGTCATACTTTCTAAAAAAAAGTGGGAAACCTGTTGGCATTTAAAATAGAATAATTAGCATTTTTCCTATGATGTGCTATAATATTTGGAGTGATATAATATTAATTTGTACTTATTATTTTACATCTTTGGCCTATAGCTAGTAAGATTTTCATAATATAAACATTCAAAAAGTTCAAGTCATGACATATTGTTTTAACTTTTATGTAATTGTGATATACACTGTATTATAAGCTCTATTAGTATTCTTCTTTCAGTCTATTTATTGTTGCCTGGCAATGAAGGTTAAAACAGAAGAAGTTCTGAACTGATTTTTATATAGAAATTAACCTAAATGACATTCGTAAATCTACAGATTAAGTGACATTAAACATCTAAATATTGTCAATTTTTCTGTTTAGAATGTTAAAAAAGTAATGCTAGAATTGAAGTGACATTCATTGACCTGAAAATACAGCTTGTATTACATTGATTTTAAATACCTGAACTGCAATTAAAATAACTTCATAAATTTAAAGAAACACGGTTACTGAACTTTAGTGCCTCGGGATATCAACCCAAGTCCATAATGTTCTCTATATCCCACTGCCTTCCGTCCTATACAAAAATGTATGTTCTTCCTGCAAGAAGGCTGTGTAGAATTAGAAGGAAAAAGTAAAATTCATTTTTGTGTACTACATTCTAGATAGAAATGTATTTCAAAATAGCAATGATTAATTAATACATGGTTGTAGAATGGTATAACCATAGATATCCACATAATGATAATTTCTTTGGACTGTAAAGTATGAAAATCATGTTAAGAAGTACTGTTTTTTTCCAGATGTTATGTTCATAACAATTTCTAATTAAACTTAACCTGTTTAACTTCCAATATGGAAGTATCTAATTTTGTACATGTTTTATCTAGCTAATCCAAGCATAATTTGTCATTTAGTGTATCTATTTATCCCCTAATAAAAATTAGGTTATTCTTAATTGTACTTATTAGAAATAAATATGCTTTGAATATTTGTGTTCCTTTTTATACGGACATGCATTTATTTATTTATTTATTTATTTATTTATTGATAAATAATGTGAATGTGGAATTGCTGAATTTTATGGTGGGAATATATTCAACTTTTTTAAAGAAATGGAAGCACTGTTGTTATTCTGTCTTACATTTTTACCAGCAGTGTATGAGATTTTAGTTTTATATGTTGTTATCAACACTTGATATGTTCAGTCTTTAATTTTAGTTTCTAGTGGTTATCTCATTGTAGGTTTAATTTGGATTTTCCTAGTTACTAAAAATGTTGAGCATTTGTTCATGTGATTATGAGCTTTAAGTCTTGTATCTACTTTTAATCATTCTGTTTATCACTGAGATGAAGAGTTTTGAGAATTCTGTTTTGGATATACGTTTTTAAATCAGATATATTCTATCCAATCATTTTTCCAATTTAGGAGTTTACTTATCATTTTGTTTAGAATAGCAGAAATTTTTAGTTAAATTAGACTGGAGTCCAGTTTATTTATTTTTTCAAAAAATGGTGTTACAGTTAAGCTCTCTGGTTTAATTGTAATGTCCCAGAGGTTTTCCCCTGTATTTATCTTCAGATTATAGCTTTAAATTTTATGTTTAGGTCTGTGATTCATTTTACAGACAATAAAATCAGTTTATTGTTTTTAAAAAATCCATCAACTGGAAGATTGAGGCAGGATGATCCCAAATTGAAACCCTGAGCAGCTTAGCAATTTATGGAGGCCTTGGGGCCTGGGAAATAGCTCAGTGGAATAAACGCTTGCCTGGCAATTGCAAGGTCCTGAGTTCGATCCCTGGTACCACCAAAAAAAAAAAAAAAAAAAGAAACCAAAAAACAAACAAACAAATTTATGGAGGCCTTGTCTTAGAAAAGAAAAAAATTGAAAGGGCCACGACGCAAAGGTCCTGGGTTTAATCATTACTGTGTCAAACAATAAATTACCAATTTCACAAACCAAGAAGGGGAAAATCACTCAGAAGAGTGAAAGAAATCCAACAGTTGCAGTGAGTTTTTGTAATTAATATCAGCCGGTGACTTTATAAAATATAAGTTGATGAATTCTGGGTATTACATTCATAATATCTTTTACTTTCCTTTATATATTCTATATATATATATATATATATCCTTTATTATATCCTTTATACTCAAATTATTTTCTAATTTTTCTTGGGACTTTGATTCATCTATTAGTTACATAATTTTTTTAAATCTGTGTGCTTGGGAATTTTTTTTCTTCTAGTTTTATTAGTACATGTTTGCTGTATACAACATTTACATTCCTTTGTGTTTCCTTGAAATTTTTTTTGGGGGGGCAGGGCAGTTCAGCCCTTCCTAGGCATGGGACTGGCATGGCTTGTGGTGTGGGAGATCGAACCTCAGTCCCTGCGTGCTGGCCTAAGCAGGCGCTTTAGACCACCGAGCTATCTCACTGGCCCTGTTCTTTTAATTTTTGATTTTTACTTTAATTCCAATATGGCTAGAAAACATCCTTCATATGATTTGAATTTTTATAAATTTTTGAGCCTTATCAATTGATGTCTTTTGCTGTTTCATGCAGACTTGAAAAGAATGTGTCATACAGTTGCTGGATAAAGTGTTCTTTAACTGTTATTTAGGGCCGGGGAGATGGCTCAGTAGAATAAGCGCTTGCCTGGCAAGTGCAAGGGCCCGAGTTCAATCCCTGGTTCTGAAAAATAAAAAAAGAGCAAACAAAAAACAGTTTAGTTCTTGGTTGATCCTAGTGTTCATTTCTTCTATATTCTTGCTTATTTTCTGTTTAGTTCATCCATTAGAGTGCACGCTGAAGTCTTCCACCATAATGCAAGATCTGTTTTAAGTTTCTTTTTTTAGTTTCGCATATGTGCATTCACATACATCTAGAATTTTATATCTTTATATCATTACTATCACTCTGATCCTCATAATTTTCTTCACTCTAAATGTATTTTGATGATAGCATAAACATGTCAATTTTATTTTTACTTTGTGGTTCGTCATCTTTTGGCTTTTTAGTTTGCTTGTGTTATTGTATTTGAAGTGTTGAATTCTTGAACTGGTGAGATAGCTCAGTGGCATAAGTGCCTGACTGAGAAGCGTAAGGTTCCAAGTTCTATCCTAGTACTGCAAAACAAACAAACAAACAAACAAAAAAGAGTGTTGATTTCTTGATCTAAGAAGTAAGTTTCTTGATTATGTGTAATTGGTCATCTTTTAAAGTCCAATCTGATCATCTTTGTCTTCAGTTTGTGTGCTTATCTGACATATTTGAGTTCAGGGCCATCATTTTATTATTCGTTCTCCCCCCCCTCCAGTTTTTTAGTTCCTCTGTTTTTTTCACCCACCTGTCATCTTTTGTATTATGTGAATCTGTTTCAGATTCCACTTGCAGCTTTTCTATTTGATTAATGTCTGTCTGTCTATATTTTAATAACTGCTGTTTCATTATAAAATATAATCAATTCTTGGGGCCGGGTAGATGGCTCAGTAGAATGAGTGCTTCCCTGTTAAGCGCAAGGGCCTGAGTTCAATCCCCAGTTCTGCAAAAAAATAATAAATAATAAATAAATAAAATATAATCAATTCTTACTACTCATAACTTCTATATTTAGAACTAACAATTTACCTTTTCAGTTGATATATAGAAAAATTTAATGTATGACCTCTTTCATGTATCACATTTGTGTATGCTGAAACCCATCAATAATAAAGTTTTATTCTCAACTATTTTGTTGAAATTGAGCCTAGTTTACTATATTTACTGAGATATTTACCATTTCTTTGGTTTTCCTTCATTTCTAATGTTCAGTTTCCTTCTGTTATCATTTTCCTTCTTTCAAAATAACCTTCTTGGGGCTGGGGAGATGGCTCAGTAGAATAAGCACTTCCCTGGCAAGCGCAAGGGGTTGAGTTCAATCCCCGGTTGGGGGGGGGGGATTCAAAATAACCTTCTTTACCAGTGCTTTTAGGATAGGTCTGCTGCCTATGAATTCTTACTTTTCCTTTGAGTAAGAATTATGCTATTCCTCTGTCTTTGTCATTCTCTCTCTTTGTTTCTTCATCATCATTGATAAGGAATCTTTATTGTCATTGCTGAGGAATGTTTCACAAGATGCAGAATTTCAGGTTGACAGTTCCTTAAATTGTCTTTTATGTTCCTTAGAAATGTTTTTCATTTCTGTATGGCCTCTGTGGATTCTATGGGAAAGCTGAAGTTATTTGAATTGTTGTCATAGTTATTGTCCTCCTGAGGTACTTTCAAAGATTTGTCCTTTAATTTTTAGCATTGGGGTCATTTTGTGTTTGAGTAGGTTTTTTAGATTAATCTTACTTGGGATGCACTCAGGAGCTTATATCTGTGTGTTTTTTAGTCTTTTTCAATTTGGAATTTTTTTAGCCCTTATTTCAATTTTTTTTTCTTTTAATCTTTACACTTCTCTACTGCAGAGAGTGTATGACCTTTGCTGTCATATGGATCTGAGGCTGTGCTCGTTTTTCAGTCTTTTTTCTTCAGTGAGTCAGATCAAATAATTTTTTATTTACCTCAAGTTCATTGGCTTTTTGAATTTCCACTCTACTATTTAGATCGTCCAATAGGTTTTTAATTTTGATTTTTTTTTTTTTTTTTTTTTTAGTTCTAAAATTGGCTTGGGGGCTGGCCAGATAGCTCAGCAGACTAAAGCACCTGTTTAGGCAGAGTGCAGTGGCTGAGGATCAGTCCCTCAGGACACGCTGAAATGACCATTGAGACTGAGTATAGTGGCACACATCTGTAATCCCAGCACTTGGGAGGCTGAAAACAGGTCACTGAATCCGATCTATGTAATAAGACCCTGTAACCCTGTACTAAATACTAAAAAATAAGTAAAAAATAAATAAATAAAATTTGCTTGGTTTTTATCACTCATATCTTTGTGTTTAATTTTAACTTTTATTTCTAGAATGTTTACAAGTGATTTGCTTATTTATTAAATTCTTACAATGGCTACCTTAAATTGTTTTTCAGATAATTTTGACTTCTTTGACTTTTGTCTTATGTAAGCTGAGATTGAGAGGAAATATTTTCACTATTTGTTTTTATTGATTTTTCCATTTAAAATAATTTTCAATGTATTTTGGACATTTTGATTATCATTGTAAGAGAATCTAGGTCTTATTTACATACTATTGATGTTCCAGCACACAATTTATTACAAGTTTCGACCACTCATCTTCTTGAGCTGTAGTTCCAATATCAGTCCAAATTTGCCCTTTGTGGGCTTGTGGTTAGCTCAGTTGTTTAAGCTCCTGCTCTGGCAAATCCAGTCAGGCGCAGGGAATGATGGTTCTGATCCCCAGCTCCACATGCCTTACCAGACCCGCCCTTAAAGCAGCCTGAGCCAGGGGAAAAAAAAAAAAAAAATTGCCCTTTTTGTACCCTACCAGTATTCAGTCTAGAATTTGGGTGGGATATTTTTTGTAGCTTGTGTCTCAAGGCCTTTGGCATGCTAATAAGGATCGGGCTTCTTCATGTACCTGTCAGGTTTACAGACTTCTCCTCATAAGAGACACAACACTGGCCTGACCTGGTGTTGCTTTCCTAAGATCCTTGCCTTCCACTATTTCTTCATCCTTTTCTGGATTGTTTTAGGTTTTCTTTCTTTCTTTCTTTCTTTCTTTTTTTTTTTTTTTTTTTTTTTGTATATTTAGGGAAGGGTCTACAGAGTGTTCAGGGTCTCACTACTAGATCGGACTTGTAGTGATCCAC